>JAODAC010061442.1:0-19232 GCA_027575185.1 Mimaenictus wilsoni
TTTGATGATAAAATTATCCTTTTTAAATTTACGAAAGAAGTTTTTAAAGAAATAATTAAAACAACTTAGGTTACCCAATATTTTATAGGTTAAGTTTATAGTTTGAATATTGGTTATAAATCGACAAAAAATCAGAAAAGTTACTAAATCAAACAAATATGTTCTAGAAAAATGTAATTTCAACCAAAATATCACATTTATGAGGAAATATGAAATCGTAAAATATTGAAAATATCCTTTTTCACTTTAGACCTCAATTTATTTGAACAATTGGAAACATAGAATTTGAGGAGTTGAATGAATAAATATACGTTTAAATCTGCGGGAAATTAAATACCTCCTCCTCTCAATGAAAAAACAAAAATCAAGACCATCACCAAAATAAAATTAGAATTTGAATTGTACATAAATCGATTATCATTTAAAATAATTAACACGAACAACAAACTATAGTTTGTTCTTTCAGAAAAAGGTTGTAATTGCATCTCAAATTTTCCTGTATTATATTAGCTACAGGGAAGTAAATATTAAAATATCATCCTTCAGTATAGGTAGCAAATTATTCTATAAACATGAAATGAATAAAAATAAACTATCATCCTATCAAATCATATTACGTTCTTGAAACAGTGGATCAAAGCAATAAAGATTAGTTAAATAAACACTGATTGAATTACCACTCTTTAAAATTCTCGGGTGTAATTTAACATAGAACAATTTTTGATTCAAAAATAAACAAAGCCACCACACTTTAAAATGACCCGTCTATTTTTAATTCTCACTTAAAAAGCAGACCAAGCATTTTTTCCTTCTGAAAAGTGGCGAAAAATGTCATATTTTGCATGATATTGAATGATCTCTGCTCTAATATATCCGAAAATCTTGTTAATGCAACTCTAGTGCAAATAAATAAAGATTGATTGGTTGTAAATGTTTGATAAATGATTTTTTTTCCGCAAACCATAAACATAGACCCACGGTTTCTCTGAAACAAATAAAGAAAACTACTAAAACATGTTTTAATTAAATGTATTGCTTTATTTACGAAAAATACAATTCCACAACTCACAAGACAAAAAATCATCAACACCCGCCGACAATTATCGAAATTCTCTTAGAAAATGTTTAATGCAAAAGAATCGTGTATGTACATTACCTAATTGTGAGTACATTTCTAAACGTAAGCAAATGTTTTCGTCATCAAAATTGTCCATGGAAAATTCGACAAATCCAAAAAATCGAATTAACGTAATCGTATTAACATAATATTTACACTTCATTATTTACATGATTTGTATGTACAGAACTTGTCTACGCAAGGGCATCCGATGTTATCGTATCTGGCATCACTGACTAGAACAATTAGGCATTAATCCGTTTGTCTAATAATGAATAAACCAAGAGTATTTAACGCACCTCAATGATTATTGCATCCGTCAACGAGTACGAGTTGATGCGTTGTTGATGGCTTTGCTGTTGTTGATGATGCTGTTGTTGTTGGCGCTCCTGCTCCTCCATCTCACGCTTCATTTTCTTTACGCTTCCCGAATGGAAACGACCACCTTCGCCACGAATGCGATTCATCGCGTGTCGATGTCTTGATTCATGGAGATATTTCTATGGATGAGTAATAATGCAATTATTTTGTTATTAGTTCTTTTGTTATGTAATTCGATGAGAAAAGTGTAAGTTTACTGAAAACACCTAAATTGTGGTGATTAAGATAATTTATAAACGCCTCTAGACATTTCTATGCTTGAATTTAAATTAAGAAGAAAGAAAAAAACATTTTTTACAAAGTCATAGAAGAAGGTATACAAAAGCTTAAAAAGTATGAAAGAAAATTAAGAAATATAGCGAAAAATTAATGAAAAAGTTCCAAGGCGCAATTGTTCACAATGCAACATAAACGGATCATTTTATTCGAGAGTGGCTAACAATAAGCTTCAACCATGTACGAAAAAAGCGAATATCAAGGGGAATATAAATGATGGCATGTTCATTGTATTGTTTATATTTATAATTTATTATAAAAATGTGTAATCATGAAAACTACCAAGATATAGAAGCAAATATATACGAACTGATGAAGAAATAACTTAATTTCCAAGAGTTTAACCCGATTTTTGATAGTAGAATTTAAAAAAATGCTTAGTTTTAAAAACATTCAGTTGTCCGAAAAACATTTTTATATCAAGGAACTTGAGTTTATCTGATTACTTCAACATCCACTATGGCCCAATGCAATAAATCAAGACAAGTAAATAAACAGTGCTACCAGAACAAATATAACTTATATCAAATTAACAGTTCGACAATTATGTATTGAAAAACAAAAAATTCTCTTAACACTAAAATTTTGCCAATTCAAAAAATATTTTGAGCAAGTATTTATAATGCAACATGATTGGACGGTCTTTTTTGGTCGTCGCTCACAATAAGCTTTAATGAAGTGCGAAAAAATCGAATTTCAATGGGATTATAAATAATGAAAAAAACTTACAACACACCATTGCTTTACGAGCGATAAACTATGCAGTTTTACATAGTTGTACATAGTTATTCTCCATCTTCAAAATGTTAATTTTATGATTTTTATATCTAGAATTTATTATAAAAATGTGGAGATGAAAAAGAAATAACTTGAGTTTATCTGATAATTTTAGCATCAGCACTGGTGCAACGGAATAAATACATAAACACTACTTGATGATGTTAATTTAAACACAACCTGTTCTCTAATTCAAAAGAAGTCCAATCAAGTTCTATAAAATGAATTACACTTAAATAAACAGTGCTACCATGCGCTTTCAAAGTGCCAATCCAAAAATCTCTCATCAACATGTTAATTGAACTGCTTTTATTCATAATTTATTGTCAAAGCAGTATAATGATGAAAAATACCAAATAGGTATAAACAAATGAAAGATTAACTTAATTGTCAAAAGTATAACACGTATTTTGAGAGCAGAACTTCTCAAAATCAAAAAATGCTAATGCTCGGTATCCAATTAACGGAAGCATTTTTTATATCAAGTAACTTGAGTTTATCTGTGTTTATTAATTTAATTTCAACAGTGGCCCAACGTAATAAATCTTATGTAAGCACCACTTAATAATGTTATTCAAACACTATTTGTTTCTCTAATTCAAAACATCTCCATTCAGGCTCCCAAAACTAAATTACTCTTAAATAAACAGAACTACCAGAACAGAACTACTTTTTATGACCCTAGAAGTTTTTATCAAAATGACAACATTCGATTGTGATTACCTTCCGATAAAAAAATCGAAACAATCTTTGTCTTAAAAAAAAACGAGAAATAAAAACTTACAGGTCTTTCCTTAGGGATCTTCCCTTCTGCCTCCAGTTTCGCTCTAGCTTGCCGTCTTTTAAGTATACGTCGGTACTGCTTAGCATTCACATATAAAGGTTCCTCTTCCAAAACTTCCGTGGGCGCGATTGGAACACGCGAAGCTGCCGCTGCTGTTGCACTCGTCCCGGGAACCATCTGTAAATATTGATACCCTCAGTTTCAGGTAGAAATATCGAATACTTCAAAAGCAAGACGTTGGTGTGTTTGTCTCCTTCAAAAGCGTTGCATCGTACGTACGTCGGTGGAATTTCTCACCATCACAATGTTCCCGTTGGACATTGCCAACTGGCTGCCAGAGTTTCCAACATGTTGCACCACCGTTGGTGTTGATGCCGTTGTGACTGGTGCTTGCTGGGTGACGGTGGCTGCCGTTGCCGTAGGCTGAGATGGTGTTGTTTGAAGTTGTACCAAATTTCCATTAATATTCAATACTTTAACATTAAATGTCACAATTTAGTTTTTAATTTTATTAGGTAATTTATTATAAACTGAATTTCTTATAAAATATCATATGTAAAACATGATTCGATTAAAAAATATAAATACTTATACGTTTTTATAACTTTAAATATGAATAAGTAAATTAAAACCTCAATTTTTAACCTCAAAATCACATCTACATTATGTTTTTCACTAATTTTAGTTGTTTATAAACGAAAAAAGCTTGTAAACTTACACGATAAAGATAAGTACATCTCTATATTCTAAATAATTTCATAATTTTAAAATAATTCCGTGTGTAAACTCACCTGTGGGTTGTGTTTGTTGAATACTATTTTCTAAAGCGACGGGTTGGTAAATAAACGTTTGTCCATCTGCAGTTTGGACGATTTGTGCCTGCTGTGAAGGCTGCTGCAGGAGAATCTGGCCCTGTCCTTGAAGACTAGAGACAGGAAGGACCTGAATCTGTTGGAGGCCGTTTGCACCTTGTGCCACTTGAATCTGTCCGTTTTGAGGCAGTCCATGCACCATAATCTGCTGGCCATTAGCACCTTGTATCATCTGCCCGCCTTGCATCTGCATGACTTGAACCTGCTGCGGTGTAACCGCCTGCATCACCACCTGCCCATCAGCCGTTGTAAGTTGCTCCATTTTTCAGCTAAAAAATAAAATGTTACAGGTTAAACGAACGCAAAACGACAGCCTATAGATGTTTACACATTCAGGTTATATCCAATGGTATTGTTAAAGCACGCGACATGAATTTAGTCCAATTATACGACTTCAAACTAGTAAAATTACACGTGAAACTAAAAAACCGAAAATATGATGTCATGATGAGTGCAACACGTTTATATAGCAAACCAATATAACCGTAGCTATTTAGCAAGTGCGTCGCGCTTTGTGTGTTGCTACTAGCATGCGCCATATTCGTTTCGAAGGAATTCCCGATGGAAATGAGTTGTTATCGAATGCGAAACGACGAGTTGGGATTACACGTTCCGATTGTGGCCAGGCGCGGCGCGAAGAAACCAGCGTGGATGAGGGCATGAGTAGATTTGCAGTCGTGATTTTTGAACTTACTTGGGATATTTTCGTCGGTTTCCCAATGATTGGTCGACGATTTGTAGACCAATGGTCGGCGCGCAGCGTGCACGGGTCTCGGCTGTGTATTGGTGTTGCGGTGCGCTGCGCCACTCCGCACCGCTCGTGTCGGCGTATACGCGTCGACGGCGCGCGCGTCGCCTAACGGTCGATGGGTCGTCGTCGTCGAATTGCGGCGCTCGCGGGAAACGCGACGACCAATTACGAATCTGCCAAAGGATGGACCCTCACGCAAACCGGCTAACCCAGCCTGCGTGGTACTCAACTAATCAGCACGACGCTGTGCTACAAAAGAGCGTCGATTATACCGATCTATATATACCGATCACGAATTTGATGGCTGATCATATTTCGTCTGCTATATTTATCCATATATAATTATGAACGTTTTTCGACTTATCAATAGATTAAATATACGCCTGCATTTGACAAGTTTTTTTAGTCTTATTCTAAGGATCTTACATTCTAAAAGATAATCATGCACAAGATTTCAGTTAATTTCTTGCTAACAATAAACATTTGATAAAAATCGATAGGTTACTAACGATATAGGCAACCTAAATAGCTGAATATCATTTTAAATATATCTAATTTAATATATGTTCTATGCTTGGTAAAATAACAAATAAATCCAATATACGACAAGTATGTTGGCTCCACGAATGTCTCTTTAGTTTATGGATGACAATTTTTGGTTCCTTGTCTAAAGAAAGGCATTTAATCACCTTGATAATTAACCTTACATTTGAGGTTATAGATTAACATTTATTATGATGCTTATCATAAAAAAATTTAAGTTGATTCCTTTAAAAGCAGACATTAAAATTTTTCAAAATCAAGACTTCCAACGATATATGCAACCCAAATATCATGTAACCCTATTCAACACATCTGGAAAAAACCTTACAAATAAAATACTGATTACTAAACGATAGAAAACGACTTCCTAATTGTTTTGGATTGTTGTAAAACCACTGAAACAAAGAAAAATTGTCTTTTGAAAACTTTCAGTATATAATCTTCAATTCAAATCTTTTAGTTCACAGATGGAGATATTTTATAAGCTGTAGATCAGAGATTATTGTATATTTCTAGTAATATTTGCATCTTTAACACAAACAAAAGAGAAATAGTGGAGGAAGGAATCCACTATTTCTTTTTTTATGTATTTCTAGTCTTCAACTTTGATTTCCAATATTTGCTAGACATTCTATAACTAGTTTTAACTGCATTTTAGCATATTTTCAGTAATCAAGGCCCTTCTACAACAGTTACCACTAATTTTATGTTTTTTTTCATTATTGCACTGGTGAATAGGCTAGTTTATTTGCCTTACAACATTTTATTTAAACAAAATATAGTTATAAAGGGATATCTTAATCGGCAACTGATTTTTCTCTATAGTATCGATACTTTGTTAACACTATATGCAACCAAATTTACTAGTCTAATCATGAATTTCCATTTGATCCTAATAAAATAAACTACTTTTCTAAATTGAAACTCAACTCAAAAGTTTAGTGCAAAAAGTATATTTCGGACAACTGATTACCTAAATTCATATGTAGTTACAAATTCTGATTAAATAGAATAACGCAATAGTATGTAACAACCTAAATATAACTCCATCCTCTGTCCAGTAATCTCCCAAACTGTTAAAAACGTTAAAATAACGCATGTACTCATGAAAGCTTGACATATACAATTGTTATTTTTTTCATTTCTTTATGTATTTTTACGTATATATATAAATCTATATAATATATATTTCTTATTAAATTTTATGATACATGCAAATTGCATCAATTACAATACAAGTACATCAGTTTTGTTCGCTAATTTCACGATTTGCAAATTGATCTAATCATTTTTTGTTGAGGCCGATACAATCTGTGTCTGCTTGTGTGTTTTATTACTGGTGTATTATGAATTTACACATCTGCTTATAATCGAAAGAAAAAGCATCTTGTGTAGTGTTTCGTCACGTTCGTAATGAAATATACCAACTTGGTCCAACTATCGTTTAAATATTCACTTAAATCTTAAAATTTTATTCATATTTTGTGGCAGGTATATAATGCAGTCTGTACAACTCCTTGTGACACGTCTCCTTATCAACATTCGTCAAGCGAAACGTTGTCTACCATCTTTAAAACATCACCCAGCATAAATATGTAAAATCTTCACACATCCATCCAACTGGAGTTTTCCTACGTTGCTCGTATCTCATACACATCGTATAGACTACAATTCATTCATTTATACCCTGCTAAATAGTTAATAGTTATGTTCAACTTAGTCAATTTGCAGCTACGAGTTAGTTGTTAGTTAGGATAAACAGGAAGCCATCTTGTCTCACACCACTATCATCATCATAGGTTTGTTTAAAGATTTTTCTACATCTGCATCGGCCAAGTGTGTCTGGAATCGGCATAGATTGTCAGTACATGTTGAGTGAAGCCATTCAGAAACAATCAGAATCAAAGATTCTAAAAAAACAATCAGGAGAAAACATTACCTTGGTGTTACTATCATTAAAAATATAAATAATTACATATATTACAGAGTGTTGTTTGTTTTCATTTATGCGTGAAAATAAACGTCAAGAACGCAGATAAATTAGAACTAAAGTTATTATAATGTTTGGTATAAGGTTTAATATGAATTTTTATATATTGTTATCACATTCGTTTGCCTTTTTTGTTGTTTTCGACTACAGAAAAATGCAGGCTGCATCAAGTTGATTTTTAGTTTTTGAATTTTGAATAAAGTCCAATGTAAAATAAATATGAACAAAATGATTGAATCTTGCCACAGCCTGCATGAAACATGAAATTTGGATTTAGAACTTAGCATTACAAGAAATGCATAGGAAAAATCGTTTTGTACCATCCATCACATTCGTCAAAGAAATGTCCGGTGTTTTTTTTAGTTGTTGTTTTGTTTTAACGCTTAATGTTTTGCAGTTATCTACATGTTATTTTCATACAATATGTATATACAATTACTATATTTAACAAAAAAAATAGCCAATTATGTCGCAGTCGCACCCCCATCCACAAAAACGAAACATCGAAGAATGTGCCTTGCATTGCAAAGTTTTCGAGGGGCGGCACACGGCAAACAATTGCACACACATGTGTTTATCTTAAAAAGTAGCCAGCACATTTGTCCAACAAAACACATTCCCAAATGCTCAAAAATACAAACGCATCAATCTCCAACTTACGCTTACGTAAAACTGATTAACATATACAAGAACATTATGCAGAAACAGTGTAATAAATATACTCACTAACTTACGCTCATATCGAAACGTAGTGTTTTTTTACATACTACATCATTTCAAAGTTATGCGTAATAATCACTAGTTTTTCCTCTCAAAAAAGTAAACAATCACCAATTACAGCTAATGAACCTACTGATACACAATTTAAAAACGACGTTTTACATATTCGTTAATATAAATATATAATAATTCCATTGTTAAGCGCTTAGAAACGTTATTAGTTAATTATTTTTGTTGTTTCGCTACAGCTGAATATGTAATAAGTTGATTTTGTTACTTTGCTAAAAAACGCTACGTTTTCTATGTACTTTTTTATGTATTGACATTAACTACACCAGTCTTTGTGTATATAAATTCACCAATATACCATTTTGTTGCAATAGTTTCATATTTTACAAACACGTTTTGTAATATCTAAAAAAGAGCGCCGATTCACGATTGTGGAATTATTCACTTTTGCAACGACTTTCAACAATAAAGTACAACAAACGATTTTCAATAATGGGATACATTTTAAGTGTTATACGTGGTAACAAATTATTTAAAAAAGTATAGCAAAGTAAATAATATGCAAGATAATTTCGAAATTTAGTTTTGAAACGTTTCGAAAACCTAAGTATTTCGAAATTTACGGTTCTAAAATTTAGTAATTCTATTATTGTTTGCACAGGCGCATACTTTTCTACTTAAAAGAGATCGAAAGGATTAGAATAGGTTGAATATAGTAATTAATTGTCGCTTGGTTTACATAAATTGTACTTGCAGTAGTTTTTTATCATATTTTATCTGATATTCCATCAACTAGTGTGTATTTATTAATTTACCCGAGTTTGTACGGATATGTTAAAAACATTTACTGTCATAGGATGCATTTATGCGATTTATATACAATTGATGATGAGCTGAGCTAAAAGTATGAAGTTATTGAATGAAAAAGAAGATTTTCTTCGGAACAATTTTACGTAACCCTCCATTCATGCAAAGCTGTGAAATGAGAAGCGTTTATGTTTGGTTATGTATGCAATTACCCGCCCTAGATAAGATACACATAATTACTATCGGTTAATAATTGTTTAGGCCAGTCTTAGAAAGTTTCCGGTGTTTTTTTTCCCTTCATAATTACGCAAATTGCCAAAGTTTGCAACGTTTGAGAATTAGCTTGTGAGACACTAATATTACTTATTCGTTGTATTATTAATAATTAGATGTGTGTTTAAGTCTAAAAATGTCGACTTGTTATCTACGTTGTTTGTAGATTTTCTACGTTGTAATAGCTGGTTATCTACGATTACAAATGTGTTCCGGCGCTCCACCATATTAAATAAAAAATAAAACAAGAAAAAAATAAAGTGATAAACACGAAGAATTATAATCTATCAACACTAGCATTAACTGTACAATTAAAAACGATGACTTGATCACTAAGTACGATTATTCATTGTTTCATTTTTCTACGTTTAAGGCAAAAACTTTTTTTTGTTAATTTCATTCATTAATAAATACATCTATATAGTCTCTCATGTCGCTACCTACATTAAAGAAAACTCAAAACTTAGTTGTATATAATATTCAAGAGGTTTCAAACTGTTTTCTGTGTTTTATTGGCCCTAATTTTACTTTTAATGACTAATAATCATTATTCAATCGAAAATGAACTAGCCAAACACGTTTGTGAAGAATATATTGTTCTCTGTTAAGGCTGGTTGGTTCACGGTGCACAAAAATTAAGCAATTTCAAAAGAGAAATCAAGACTACCTACAGTTTTTGCCTATTATCAAGAAGCCCTGCAGTTTAACGTGTTAATAATGCTTTAATCAATGTAGCTTTAGTTAATTTTTCATAATTATGAAGTGTTTTTCATAATTATGCAGTACTTTTCATAATTATGTTTTTTTATAGTATTGTATTTTTCTCACAATTATGAAGTGTGTTTCACAATAATGCAGTTTTTTACACAATTATGAATTGCCTCACATAGAAAACTAGCACTTTTCGAAATATTTTTTAGAAACAGTCAATACGGAAATGTCCTAACTACACAGTTATCGCCAAACTTCCAAAAAGAGACCATTTACATGCTCATATTCATGATAATACGTTTTTCAAAACACCAATTTTCCATGTTGTTTACAAATTGAACATTGAATTGTATTCAGAGGTTTTAATAGCACCTCTGCCAAAATTTCCAAAGATAGACAATAGACACGAAGAACCACTCTTAGTTTTCCCTGGACAGAATCGACATTGAATCAGTTTGCGTTTAAAAACATCTATTTAATCATTATGTGTGTGTGTGTGACTAGGCGCGCAGAGAGATAGAGCTTGAAATTCGAGGGAACATTTGTAGTGAAAAACGTTTTGTTGTGTGTTGTATATAAAAATATCTGCTAATTGAACTAGTTCAATAAAAAAAACTCCACATTATTGCCTCGAAATTTGCCACTATTTATGTCTTTTATACTTCATCAAACGCAGGCCTATAACGCAACACCTAGGTCAAGTAAGCTAAACATTTAAATTCGTTTAAAACGTTGCATTTCTCTTGCTACATGAAAAATGGTGTGAATATTCCCAAGTCTGTATGATCGTTTCCATTTTTAAATCCCTTTCTGCATGTATTCTTGCCAACTGCACATTAAAATGCAGACACCCATAGGAATATTCGCAATATATAATAAAAGCTCTATTCATTTAGTCTAAATCCCCGAATATATTTTCTTTTTTGTTAATGACTAATTGTAAGTTATTACTACACGATCCAAAAATATTTATATATATTTATCTCATATAAATCAGTGTTATATTATTTTCTTTTTTATTTTATACATGTAATTATTTCACGTGTGTGTATTGTGTTAATATCAATGTTATGCATGTCCTGCCATAAATATAGACGCCTTTTAGGTGTGCCTATGTGTGGTTTCGGTATAAATATAAGATTCGAATCTATTTAGATTATCAAATTGTTTTACCATGTAGGTTTTTTTTTTTCTACAGTTTCCATCAATAGTTGGCTATGTGCTATTTTTGATTTAAAAATACCTATACGTAATAGGAGAAAATCCTTGGTATATTATCAAATAAAAGAAATAAAAACCGTTGCTAAAACTTAAAAAACCAAAAATGGAGAATATGAAAACAAAGTTATCCTAAATTAAACGCTGCGAAAGCACTAATAAAACCTAAGAAAACGCAAAATGAATTAAAATCTCAAGCAGCGCGCCACTCAAGATGACTAATGAACGAATGCATCAAAAAATGAAAAAGCGAATGACAAATTCCATTGAAAAACCACGCAATAAACAATATTCTCTCTTTCTATCCTTAAAACTTTATGTACATGCGCTAAGAATAATAGTAACAATTAATATTTCTATTTCTGCATTTGTTTGTTTTTGTTAAATATCACATCTAAAACGAATCCAATGCTTTGGAGCAGAGCAAACAATGTACGAGTACAAATTGAAAATGCGTTGTCGCAGAGCACGGAAGCAAATCGTGTCGCATTTGTTTTCGGTCACTATCTGAAGCCGAGCGACTGTTATTCTCATTTTTGCATTATTAATGTATAGTCTATACACATATATAATATTATTATACAGAGGCACATCAATAATATTCAATTACATGTAAAACCACGCAGGTGGTTCTGGTTGTAGTTGTTTTTTCTTTCTTTCTTGTAATAAAACGATGAAAATAAAAGCGTGCGAAAAAAGCGTCCTCCGGGGACGCTGATTCTTTCTAAAAAAACTAAATATCATACACAAATTAGATCAACTAATCTAAAATAAAATCAATCCTGTTTGCATTAGCGTAAAGCTTTGCAAACAACTGTTAACTCATAGTCAACGTTTTTTAACTCATGCACTCGCTAATCTTCCTTCTAAAGATTTTTTTTAAGACGAAATTTTCGTATTAATTAGGCAGTAGTAAAATAACGTTTCAGTTTTGCAAAGCTAAAGAAGAAACAACGTAAAAATCAGTTCTCTGATTAAAGATATTGTCCACTCTTCCAGGCTTCTTTTCAAGGAGAGTGGATTTGCAAGGACTAAAGGAGAAAATTCCCAAGTTTGTAGTCATAAGCTCAACTACTAGGTTTTTGTGACGCCTGCGTGCGATTTGCAGAAAGGAATAGGTATTTTTTGCTTAGAAACTACTCGGCAAACCATAAACTTGTCTGATACTGATGCCCCTGGGCCGGGCTGCGCAGGACTCCGTAGGAGGCGGCGACTTGTGCGTGCGACGGAAACTGCAGGTGCGCCGGCAACGGTGGGTGGCTGGGATGGCTCGCCAGCACTGGTCGGGCGCTGGCGTGATGCGCTGGCGGCGGCAACTGCCGACTGCAAGATCGTTGGGAGGCACAGAGAACAGAGAAAACTTCATGTTATACACAAGGTACGCACAGCAAACAGAAAAAGATCGGTGGACATCTGCTGAGGTGCTCTCGCACACTACTCACACCATCACCAAACCTTCAAGAAAAACCCAACAAAAGCCATTCTAGTAGGCCTTTTTAGGGCATAAGGCGGATGGAATGCAACCGGCTGAGAACTACACCGATGAAATGCGCATATTTAGAGAACATCGTGCACAACAAAAAGCATGTTAGGTATATAACAATTTTTGATTTTCTCCACACCCTCGATGATGTTTATACAATGATTACACAAACAAGGTAATTTTGCAGGTAATAAACAAACGTGAAATAAAATCAACGGGTATGTATGCCAATGAGTTATCACATTATCTGCCTCTTTTTATCATTTTGCTTTGCTTAAACTAATTTATATTTCTACCAATCATAAAGTTGTTTTCAGTGAACAATTCTCAAGTATTTTATATTTATAAAATATTGCATTAAGTAATTAGTATGTCATGAATACGCAGTAAACATAATATCACTAAAAAATGGTATGGTCTGTTTCTCTTTCTCCAGATCAACGTGTTTCATTCGCAATGTTTGTGTTCGGTTTGTGTGTATATTAGATTACGTGTGTGTATGCATGTGTGTACGTGTATTAGAGATTCTCGAAAAAATCAGCCACCTCGGCAGCGGATAACTTGCGTTTTCTCGTTAAGAAACTGCAAAAGACCCCTTTAGTTTAGAGACAAATGAAGATGATACAAAAATGTAAAATAAAGCAGTTAGAAGTCAAGCATTTCTATGTTAACTTAGCGTTTGTTGTAAGCAATCGATAAATTTGCAGTTGTACGTTTAAGCTAAATGATACAATGTTACTATAAATTCTACCTTGCAAAGTGTACAAAAGAAAACCAGCTGAAACCATTCCAAATTTTAAGGAAACTGTTTAGTAAAATTCCAGTTATCAAAAATTTTTGATTTGTAATTTTATAAATGAAAAAAATAATTGGTACTTTGCAATTGACAATTACAATTTATTTTGTTGAAATGAATTTGTTTGGTAAAATGGTATTCATACAGTTCAGATTCACGATGGCGTCTCTCTATAAACTACAAATTTCTCCATTGTACAACCGTGAAACCATGATAGAAGCATGCTTTGACGCCGACAATTAACAGATTATGATTGGGGATCGTTCGTTCTACTCACCCAGCTGGAGCCACCTGATGACTGGCAGGCAGGTAAGCCGGCTGCGTCGTGGTGACATACACCGCCGGTCGCCGATACAGTTCAGTCTGGTGGTAGAGTGGCTGACCGGTCGCAGCAAGCGGATGCTGCGGGGACAGTCGGGGCGCGCCAGCGAGTGGTTGCGGCGACAAATGGGCGTTCGAATGTCTACACAAACCATTTCCAAGTTTTACAATATGCACAAAACAAACTTTATCGCCTTCCAATAACAGCCACCACTAATAAGGACTAGGATACAACTATATCAAAAATTCAAGGCATCAAAACATGTTAAAGCTATGACAAAATAGAGAAAGTATCGATACGCCATATTTCGATACTTTCTGTCAGTGGACGAAGAAATTAATAATAAGAATTCCTTTGCAAGTTGCGAGGAGATGGTGCTACGAGTTTTTTAGAATCGATAAATATCAATTGTAATTAAACTCAGATAAACGACTTTTAATAATATTGAAAGAGATCACCTACCCAATCTACTACCCAAAAACTCACAATAAATACAGCTCTATATTTCAATGTCTACGGGTCGTAATCAAATCAATTCCTACGTGTACAGACTAAAATACACGAGGAGAAATCAAAATTGCCAAACATACCTGTAGCCTTGGTGGAAAGTCTGTGGAGGCCAATTCTTGCCCGGCGCGAGTAGATGTTGATCGCGTGGGATGGTGAGATCCCGCGTCGAGTGAGCCGCCGGCGGTTGGGCGTACTCCTTGTGAGTCATATTGTAATCGCGCAGATTGACGACGGGAACGGCAGAATGCCGCCGACTGCTGCTACCACCACCGACACTGTTGCTAGTGTGGGATGACGCTGCAGGTGCATGAGCGGCGGGCGCCGCCCACGACACGCGCTTATCACACGATGCCGCGTACGCCAGCTGCTGCACCTCCTGCGCGTGATTAACCGCCGCCGTCGCACTGCCATAGTAGGCGGCACTCGGCTGCGGCTCTTTGCACGTCGCCGACGAGCAGTTCTGATAATCTCGCTGATAGTCGGTGCCCGGCTCCTGTTTCGTGGGTAGGTTTAGCATACATTCGGATTGAGCTTTCGCCAAGAGGCGCGTTTTTCTTGAGCCTGCATAGTTCGAGCTGCTGCCGCCGACTGCAGCCAGTTGCGGCTGCTGTGGGGTTGGATGTGGCTCGTTTTTGATTGCCTGCTGACGATAGTGTTGAATCTGTCAATAAATATATCACCGTCAAACACTTAAGTTAGATTCAGGAGGTCATGTTCAGAGTCTATAGGTTACATTCTGATTCAATAGGTTATGTTCAGATAAAAGTAGTACCAGAAAAAAATAATTACCTTTGCTGGACTTTTATGATCTTCATTATCACTGTCACCGACGCTGACGCAACTAATCACATTCTTCCTATTGATTTCGGGATGGGCAGCTTGTTGGTGATGGTGCTGTTGAATCTGATGGTGTTGTTGCTGTTGAATAACAGGTTTTTTCGACGCGTCTTCATCCTCACTGTCCGAGATAGTAATAATCGAGACTGGTGGAGAGGGCGTGTCGTTTATCGTAATCGTATGCTGGCGCCCGCTGGTAGGCTCCTGTTTCGTAAGCACTTGCTGATGATTCCAATTGTGCGCCGACGTGTGGTTGTTTCGATTGCGATAGCTGTTATCGTGCGGCGGCGTACTCTCCTTGACACGCTTCTTCACCGGACTGAGCTGCGTCTGTTCCTTCTTGTCGTGCTGCGAAAGATGATGCGACGACGCGGGGACCATCAGATGATGGCCGTGATGACCACCGCTGGATGCGTGGTGGTTCTTCGAGCTGCGCTTGCTGGACGACCATGTCGAGCCGGAATGCTCCACAATCGCCTGATTGTATACGTCTGCGCTCACGTCGACCGGGAACACCGGACGTTGTTCCTGCAGGATGGCAGACGACTCCACCAATAAGGGGCGCGTCCAATCGGCCTCCGAAAGAATCGGTTGCTGAATGGCGGCCTGATGGGCGGGAATCTGCTGCCAGCTTGGAACGATCGCCATTTGGCGGTTGGTAGGCCATGATGTTTGGACCGCATTCGTGAGCAGCATCTGTCTTCCCGAAGGTTCTACCACACTTACAGGAACATACTGCTGCTGGCCGGGTTGACTTAGGATTGGTGGCTGTATCTGTAGAGGCGGTTGCTGGACGACCGTCACGTGTTTCGCAGGAGAGCCGCCCATTCCTTGATAACTCGCCGGGCAGAGAATACTTGACACTAATTGATGTTGGAACGGATCTGCTCTGCTACTCGTTGTATACTGTCTTCCCACGGTACGGCCATTGTAGATTTGATACTAAATTCGAAAACACAATTGTAAGAGAAACAAGACACCTAATAGTCAATCAAAACATACCAAATTATCATATCCAGAACGATCCCGCACTAATCTTTGCACTTGATTCGTCAATTGATTGTTGATGGTAAACGTGACATTACCATTACTGCTTGGAACAAAGTTCGCCACCAATGAAGGCGCCTGTGGCGCACTTTGATGATGGCTGCTGTTCGTGCTGCCATTGAAGTCATTCCGGCGACACACCTCCATCATCTGAACGCTGGCCTTCACATTATTGCAGTGCGCATAGTCAACCAGATGTGAGAGCCGCACAAATGGATGATTCAACGCCTCGCCCGGCGTTGTCCTACGTTCCTGCAAATTCCCAAAAACGCTCTGTTACAATCATGCAAACATCACACCCACCTTGCTACCTGGTCCATTGTCAGCATTCGCTTCAGCAGATCGATAAACTCCTTACGATCCGCCTTTTCAGCGAGCAGCTGACCACCCTCCAAGTCCGTCGGCACGTTCACCTGGCCGATGTCGTCCAAGCAATTGAAAATGTACTTGCGCGCCTCCTTGCTCTTGATACCCGTCTCTGCCTCGTGTTCTTCGGGTGTCTTCAACCGCCAGAAGGGATACGTGCTCTCCATGTCGCGGTAAAAGAATTTGGTCGTCTTCGATGCGTTGTTCAGCATGTGCTCAGTGGGTAGGCCCTGGGTTTGGCTGATGTAGCGAATCTGATCGTACTCGGACGAGCCGGGGTACAGCGGCCAGCCGAGGAAGAGCTCGGCGACGACGCACCCCAGTGACCACATGTCGATCGCCTCGCAGAAGGGCAGGCCGAGGATGATCTCCGGCGCGCGGTAATACCGTGACTGCAGGTAAGTATTGCATACTGCTTTGCTCACATGGCTCGCGCTGCCAAAGTCAATTACTTTGACGCGATACGGTTGTCGGACGGGATCCACCAGCATGATGTTTTCGGGTTTCAAATCGGCATGTATCAAACCGAGTTGCTATAAGGAAAAATAACAGATTCTTATCTGGTAATTTAGCCATTTTTAGAAACATTCCAAAAACGGTTCATATTGATAGACAAAGGAAACTTACCAGGGATATTAAAGTCTGGAAAAGGGAGAGGAGTTTGGTTAGGTTAGATGTTGGGGAAATAGGTATAAACGTACCTTCAGTTTTAGCAACGCGGTAAGCACTTGCTGGAGAATCGGCCGAATGAACTTCAGCGGCAGTGGGCTGAACTTGTTCTGCTTCAGGAAGTCGTACAAGTTCTGTTCCAACATTTCAAACACCAAGCATGTGTGATTCTTGTGCTGGAAGCACTCGTACGCGCGCACAAAGTTGAATTCGTCGGCATTTTCCTGACTGAGCCGCGAAAGAATACTGACTTCAATTTGACCCTGTTGGAAATAACTCCATAACGTAATGCCTTCAAAAACGTAACATCTATTACCTGTCGTGCGTATGATGGATGATTCTTCAGAATCTTGATGGCGACAATCTCGTTCGTCCCCTTCTTCCAGCACTTGACCACTTGCCCGAACGTGCCGCGACCCAGAAACTCGAGCACTTCATACTGATTCGTCATGGAGTAGAGCACCTCATGTTGGACCAACTGATAGTCGCCATCGGCGCCGCTTCCCGACCCTGATTCAGACATTGATACGCTCAGATCTAATCAGAGTCACCACCGTCCCTTCTCAACGCTGATGCAAAATGGTATTGCACAATCGCAAAACTACATTCAATCATATATCGCAGCAAATCTGAATTATGTTGACTGAACTGTGAGCGAATAGTGTGACAACATTTGACAATATGTCGCCATATAGCCCAAAACCAGTTTGCATTAAGTGTTGTAGCTCATTATGCTACATAACAAACGCATAGCGCATTGCATCGGAAAGTGAAATAAAATCAAATTGTGTAAATTATGTTTGAACTTAACCCTCATCTTCGAATAAAAACAACAAAATACAACAAAACTTGTTGCAATCCAAACACACTTTTAACAATTTCTTTCCAAAGCGTGAGTATATGTTTGTGGAATTGGTGGTAACCAAAAAAGAAACAAGGAATCTGTGAACAACTTACGCTTACCTTGCGGCTGGGGGTTGGCCCCGGGGGCCGCGTTGACCTTGCTGTGCGCCGTCGTGGTGGTTGCGTTGCTACTGCCCAACTTTGCCGCCTCCCCACCATCCGCATGCCCAACCGTCGCCGCCTCCGACGATGACCAGACCTTACGCTGTTCGGATCGCATCAACAACAACAACGATAACCGTCAGCCATACAGATAGACAACAAGAGATAGGGAAAGTAATATTGGGAGTCCGCCCAATTACTACGTCCCCCTCACACCAAAACACGCTTCAATTGTTTGTTTGGGGACACTGCCTCTACGAGGTGGGAAAGTTATGGGTGAATACCTTTTGCCCGCAGCGCTGGTACGAGGAGTTATCTACAAATTTGATGGCGGTTGCGCGTTGCTGCGCCTGCTGCTGCGGCTGGTGGTGTTGTGTGGCTCCTGCTGCGGAATGCGCGTGCTGTTGTGGCTGTTGTTGTTGCTGCTGCTGATAGCAGCGCGGACTCGCATTATTCGCTAACGAGTAGCCTGTTGACGTGTTTTGGGGCACAAGCTGTTCGTCGTTGTACTGCTCGCCTTTGCGCTTTCTGCTGCCGCCGTGCGCTGCTGACGGTTGCCCCACTGTTGCACTGCTACAAATGACGTTGTTTGCGACCAACTGTTGAGATTGGATGAACATGTCATGCATTCCCTGCAATAATTAATCGCATTCACTACAAAATCTTCACTCAATCACTGATTGAGTTATTTTTGCTACTTAACAAATTAATTCAAGATATGGTAACAATATGTCGACGTTTAAACATTTTTTGTTTCGGCAGTTGAAACATTGAAATTTAAAAAAAAAATGCAATGAAATGTTAAAAACTGCATTCAAACATTGCATTGCATCGAAAACACCAAAAATACACCCGTAAAAACAGTATGACCGACTTGAAATATATTTATAGGTCTATTTATAAATTGCCCAAAAATACAGCCTAATTCTATTTAAGGGTACCACCAACAGACCGCATTAAGCCATGTC
>JAODAC010061442.1:19332-51402 GCA_027575185.1 Mimaenictus wilsoni
CATGTCCAAATTTATATTCTTTGCTCTATCGAGTGAAGAATAAAGTTTACGTCTACATTCTTATAACGGGGTCATCCGAATAAATAATCGCAGAATCAATGCCAATCTCGCCGCCATGTGCTCGTATCTACCATCTAGTAGACAGTCACACACAGGTAGGTAGTAAATCGTCTGGGGGCCTTGCACACCGCCGTGAGACCCTCGACGATGGCTACACAACTTTTTCTCTCTCTATGATACATGTTCGCGTTCTCTACGTATCATATGCGTGTGCGGCAAAATCGAGTGCGCTTAGCAACAATAAAAAAACACGTATAAAAATATAGTGTATATAGGAGGAAAGGAAACAAGGTTGTAACAATATTGTTTTACGCTATACATTGGTATTGTCGTTTCTCTACATTACAATCCACCAAATCTAGATTCATTGAAGAAATCTAAAGTTGATGGAAACTAAACAATGCGTTAATTAGAGAACGGGAGGATAAAAAAGAAACATCAATACTCCTCGTTTATCAAATAACAAAAAACAAGTGGAAGCACGTAACTTTCGTTATTATGGCATAAAAGTCGCGAATATCCGAGGTAACATCGATCAATTCAAGGTGTACCTGCTTACGAGGTTTTTAAGGTACCCCCTTCGAAAAACTTCTTGTGTGACCTTCACGCAACCAGTCGAAACTCTTCGAAAACTGGCTGGTTTGTTTGTATGGGTGTTACGTCGTCCGTGGCTTGCGTTCGCTTTGTCGGCAGGCGCAAACAAAATACCGCATGGTAGGCGAAATAGACGCAGGATATTCGCTCAGAGGCAGGCATGCATACACACCGCCTGCGTGTTAGACCATACGGTTCATGCACACAATCGGTGCAGATTCGCGCAAATGTGCGTTATGTAAAGGCCCCCGCAAAAACCCCACACTCGCGTTCACGGTGGGTACGTGCACAGCGCCGCCGAGGTGAGTGGCGAAGGCGGGCATTGAACTAAAAAAAGACCGGCTTCGGATATAGCGTCTCGCAATGAGGTAACACGTCAACAAAACACGGCCCGAATGTAATCCAGCCGGGCCTGCCAAGCGAAGAGAAGAGGCAAAATAAAACCCGGCCACGTCGCTTTTTTTTTCAAACGATTGTTTTGCAAAAAGTTCTAGGAATAAAATACATATTTGAGTATGTGTTTTGTTCAGAAGTTCATTATAGAAAATTAATTTGCCAAAATTAAGTTTTTGTCAATAACTTGAATGGTTTAAAAAAACCCTTTTATGGTTCTCCGAATATAAATATCAAAAATTCAATAGTTGGATTTGGCTATATTTACCCTTGGTTTATCTGAATCATTGACAAAGTGTAGAAAGCTAGACTACGATTTGCAAAACGAAAGCATACCGCCGACGCGAGACGGTTGAAGATAAAACGAATTAAAAACGAAATTACGTTTCACTTTACATCGCGACAATACCAATACAAGCCTCTGTGTATGGAACATAGGATAGGACACCTCCTGTGTTGCGAATGGCAACACCGCCTGAATATTTAATATGGAAAACACTTGTGAGCAAAATATGTCGGCCATGACTAGAAAAACTCCATATTTCGACGCAAAAACCCTATAATCCCACCCCGAATAAACGTTCAATGTGTAATCAATCAACTCATACCTTTCTATTCCAACTGACACCGTTAACGAATCCAATACCATAGTGACATATGCGTGCTGAGGCGCATTATTTTCCAGCCATCTTGACGCACTTTTCGTCGACAGCAGTTACGACTTCCCAGACGATGCTGCCCAAACAAAACACGACGATGCTGTTCTAACTACTATACTAGAAATTCTTCAATCTACGTTTCAAATTGCCCACGCAGCAAGTGTCACACGCACACCGAATCATTACAGTATTCTATCGAAAGGCGCACACACTCCCGTTCACTCGTTGTCTACGGAAAAAACTGCACTTTTCACTGTTTGTCGGTGTGTTTAAAGTCTATCCCATATGGATAGCACTATATAGTTGCTCGCTACACACGCCTTAGCACATTATTCTCGTTTTAACCACCGCCGACCGCGCAATTTGTGTTATTATTCTATCGTCGGTTTCATTGTGCTAACGCAAGCACTCTTCCAACTCAACTGGTCGGACTTGCGGGCACCGAGCACGAAAGCGAGACCGAGTTTAGTCGTAAACATCCGAAATCGACCTTTGCCGACTTGACGCGAACACTAAATGGCAACATTGTAAGGCGCCATTTTCCTTTATTCAAACAACAAAAACAAGTTCTGTTATCAACAAATAACTATGATTAACGATGATAAATCGCAGTTTCTCCACCGCGAAATTGTCAATAAATTATACAGTTTATACCTAGGCTGTTAAGGCTTTTTTTGCTGTGTTTAAAACGTATTTGAAACGATTACAATTGTGGAAGGATTTATATTTACATTTAGTACACTTTCACAAGTTGGTTTTGTTTTGCAGAGTAAATACGTTTTCACAGCGAATCTGTGTCAGTCTGACGAAACAGGTGGCGAGCGACAAGCGGAAAATTTCACGGCGGCGTGTTTTTAAACATTCGCGGAATGGAATTCTGCGTTCTGCGCGTGTGCAGAATCGCCAGAAGGAATTGTTCAACCCCCGAACAATATGATGACTCACCCCTGACTGAACGTACTAAAATAAAACGAAACTTCGACGAATTCCTATTCCTTTTATACAGCACAGACAGACGCAAAAATTCCGTTTTCCACGTTTGCGTAATCTCCACACACTGTGGGGTTAATTCTAAGAAATTCTCTTGCATCATTGTTGGTGAACTATGTCGACATATAGGGCATGCAATTTGCGTATTCTGCGATGATTCATCCGATGATGAGTTTAGAATTTATCAAACTTTGGAATTGCCAACATTTTCATTATGAAGAATTTAATACAAGATGTCTATAGATAAATTGGAATGAATATCAGTCTTAATATCTTAATTTGCAGTCATTTATAGATAATCCGATATTATTCTATTTCATACCCTTGAATTTGTTTGGTAATCCCAACATAGTACCTCAAATATCTTCTAGAGTAATCAACAATGAGATAAGTGAATATAATCCGAAGGATTATAAATATCTGACAATGATATTTTTGTTATCGTATGACTGATCAGTGAAGATTAGGGCTATTAATAATTCTAGGTAATACTAGACCATATTTTCACGATAAGGAAACAATAAATGCATGTGAATATCTGGGAACCACTTTGCGCAGACAACTCCAAAAGACATTTTTATTTAAATTTTAATTGCCGCACAAATGTATTCGGCGGGTCGCAGGTTGTTCATCCCTTTACTACTCCGGACGTGTTCCGATTAAGCGTACACTAATATAAAGAGGGCATAGGATCCTATACCGTCAAAAAAATCATTCAATCAGGAATTTTCGGGGGGTTGATTGCAAGGGCGGCAGCAGTCGTAGTGATTTACTTGTTTTTCAAACCAAATACCAGTAGTACCAATAGAAATGCATATGTGTTGAGTGCATATAGTTTATCTAGTTACAATTAGATGGCAGCACAAAAATTAAAAGAGTGAATTTTGTACATTATTCGATATACTCTAAATTTTAGCAATAGCCTAAATTTAGACTAAATCATCTAATTGATCATATTTTGCCCCAGCTCACGCTTTTATTAAATACATTTAAGTAACAAGAGGATATGATGCAAGGTGATTCTATGTTAATGAAATGGAGTATATTTCTTGATAATGGCTGCTTTTATTCATACACTTACATCCATGATTACGTAGATATTTTTTAAATCTTTATTTAACTCTTGTAAATTCGAACTGTATCTATAAATCTAAACAACAAAATTTGTATTTTCGTTATAGGCAACTTCAATGGCAAACACATCAGCAGTTCTGATTCTTAAAATTAGATGGCGCCGCTTGTATTAATTACAAGTTTTAAAATAACTTTTTATCCCACATACGAGTATAATTAACATACAATGCAAGATACCCATTATCACATTCTCAAGCTCTTTAAGCTATGAAAGCACTTATAGCACTTATGCTCTTCTTTAAATAAATCGAGATGATGATTATTATATGTATTAATAACTTATGAATAGTCTATTGTTTACACTACTCTTCAAGTTTATCAAGAGCGTCTACAAATTCTTTTTTATCTTATAACATCCACAGAGATTTTCTTAAAATGAGACATTACTAACTTAAGAGTTTCTATTAATGTTATTTTCCCTTCGCGAATCGGTCATAATGGAGCAGGCAACATTTCGCCCCAGTGATTCTTCCTGACTGATTCTTTCTATTTTTTCTGTCCACGTCGCCTGCATTATTTGGACTGGGCCGAGGCATCTAAATTCATAAATCTTCCTCCTGTTTTGGTCGTCTTGATCCATCAGCTTGAATGCTTTTAGATCCACTTTGATCAGTTTCATATAAGTAGACGGGATACTTGGATATTTTTCAAGTTTATCAGATATTCGTTTATGAAATTTATCGATGACATTCAAAATATTCTAAAGACGTGATCCTGTTTTTACATTGCAGTTTGTTCCTTTTGCTGAATTTTTCATTTTTGAATCATCGGAATTGGGCTGCGAACATTTTGTTAAGAGATGTTTACATTCTCGAACACACTACTACTGTCATATTGTCATGAAGTATGACTGCAGCGAAGCTGTCTTTGAATTGCAATAATTAGAAAGAGTAAATGATAAATGCCTCCGACAGGACTTGAACCTGCAATCCCCGTATACCATGTTCGGTGTCTTACCAAATACACCATGAAGGCCCACAGTCAGCCGTCTGCATTAACTTATTCTCTTTCCGTCCCAGTTGACCTGAACTCCATGACTGAATCGTCGGAATTGGGCTGCGAACATTTTGTTGAGAGATGTTTACTTTCTCTTGCAGACGGTTGACTGTGGGCCTTCGTGGTGTAGATGGTAACACACCGAACATGACAGTTTGGTGCGGTACCTCTCAGACTAAATTCAAAAAAGTGCAGGCTTTCCAGAACAAATGCCTCCGCCTCGCTTTAAACAAAGAAAAGTACACCAGAACTAGGGACCTCCATAATGACGCGAACATTCATTAGAGAGTATATTCAAACGTTTTATACTAGAACTCTCACGAATCCAAAGAGACTAATACATAACGACAATAAGCCCATGTCTCTCAGCAAAACAAAAACACAAACTGCCGTTTCAGTCGCTAACCTAA
Organism: Mimaenictus wilsoni; assembly: GCA_027575185.1. Classification (NCBI taxonomy): domain Eukaryota; kingdom Metazoa; phylum Arthropoda; class Insecta; order Coleoptera; family Staphylinidae; genus Mimaenictus; species Mimaenictus wilsoni. The sequence goes on from JAODAC010061442.1 coordinate 24,569, forward strand.
AAGTGGTCTAAGACCACCACAACCTCCGCGGGGGAAGAATATCAACAGGTTTTTACTTAGCACTTTCCTGTACCAAATAATAAAATCTGTAACAACACTTGTGTAGACTATAAATGTCAACAAATTATTAAACATATGTAAAACCAATAAAGACTGCTAGTTAAGCTTGCATTCGAGAATGTAAACATAGAGATGTTTACATTTTTTCATTTTTATTTGAGTATAACCTGATTTCTCCGATATATTTCCCCCAAATATTTTCCTCATTGTTTTTAGACAGAGAGTGTAATCTCACATTTTTGCATGAAATGATGGGTTCTATTTATTGTATCATTATTTTACTGTATTATTACAATTAATTATATTTGTAACTAGCAGTTTCCAGCAAATTTTTCTCTTGGTCACGTACAGTTGGGATTAATTCAGTTAGTTAGTCGGCTTAAAATAAATCCAGTCTTGACTAACTCGGGTAAGTAGGTGAAGTTATTCACAAAATAAACAAACGTCTCGATTGGGTTAATTTCAGTCTGGTCTAGGTTGACTTGGAAAATAATTCTGGAATTTTAATAGACTTGGTGTTCTGCGTGTTTTCACTATTTCTAATATAGATTGAGACTTTTTAACATTGCGTTTAAGCATTAATAAACCTTTCGAAGCATTAATAAACATGAATTGACAAACATTGGCGCCATCACCTAAGGCCGCCGTGGAATCTCGAAATTTCGTTATTTTGAGAAACTTTTTCGCAAAAAATACTGGTAAAGACACATTTTTCTCCCCTACACACGAGCCCCTGGCTGTAAACAATCATTTGTCCCCATCCCCCTTGCAAAAAATTCTGCAAATGTCCATGCGCACAAATATTCGTTACACTTTTACCAAATCTTTTGATCCCTCAACCCTTCATTCCTTTCTACCCGTTGCTCTATCCCATCACGAGCCACAAAACAACATCCACGTGTCTATCGCACAATGATTGTTCTCGTGCAGTTGTGTGCAATTGTGGGTGGTTATTATAATAACCACACACCGATCATTATTGCGTCTGCATGCGTCTGCATATGCATGCAATGAAGGAGGTAAACGAGCGCTATTATTACGACAATTGTGTGCAGATACAACGAGCAGCTGAAACGCGCAGCCGAAAACTCTGCGGTTGTTTGTGCCCTTCGAAAGTATTGGAAATTTCAGCTGCTATCGATAATTGTTCAACTCTTTGATATAGTATGACCGGTATGTTACACACAGCCTACATACGATATGTCACACACAACCTACACATGCATATGCCGACCCTGTGAACATACACTCACAATTGCAATTGCCGTAATTATTGTGGTTTAGTCAGTGGTTTTTTGTTCGATCTATTGAAAAATCCCCGTAGGGGGTGTAGGGTGTGCGTATGCAACCACTATAATTAATAATATTGCGTGGTGATTGATATTGACGTTGACGGCTTTTCAAAACATTAAAAAAAGGGGGAATTAGATTGGCCTTATTATGGGTAATGAATTGGTTTAATATTGAATGACGACTATTACGAAAAAAATGGCAGAAAAAAGTGCTCAATCTTAATAAGAGTAAAAAGTGTATATGTTTATATAGAATTTGGCAATTTAGTGTGAAGTTGAATTACATATTTGAGAGCAAGGACTTTGTAATGATTTTCTCTAGCTCATTCACATAACTACTATCATACAGTCTTATTTGAACAACCCCAGACTAGGTAGCATTGATATATGAAAGAAGAACACGTAATCATTTAGCATAATTAATGAATTTACAAAGAAATTAATTCATTGAAATTGAAATTTAGTACGGAAAGAGAAAATTTGAAGCTCCCGAACGGCTTCGAACCGACGACCTTTGGGATACCGGCCCAGCGCGACCAACTGCGCCACGGAGACCCCGGGAAGCTGGCATGGTACTTCGAATTAACTCATTCCTTGCCGCGATGTCTTGGCTGACTATGAGAATATATGTTAATATAGAATTTGGCAATTTAGTATGAAGTTGAATTTTAATATTTGAGAGCAACTACTTTGTAATGATTTTTCCTAGCTCATTCACACAACTACTATCATACACTTTTATTTGAATGACTCCAGACTAGGTAGCATTGACATATCAAAGAAGAACACGTAATCATTTAGCACAATTAATGAATTTACAAAGAAATTAATTATTTGAAATTGAAATTTAACACATAAAGAGAAAATTTGAAGCCCCCGAACGGGTTCGAACCGGCGACCTTTGGAATATCGGCATACCGGATATCGGAAAAATCATTACAAAGTACTTGCTTTCAAATATGTAGTAAGAAGTGTATTTATAATCACAACATAGAAAAATATAAGCAAAAAAAAAACACCAATAAAATTCCTTAATTTAAAAGAAAAATGATCGCAAGACAAGATTTTTTATTATTACTCTGTATTCGGATTCTATATTCTGTTTGTTCTGATATTTCAATTTTCAAGATGGTTTTGTTTTGACCTCTGTATTCAGAAATGATTTTTAGAACTAAATTTTGGCGGTAATGTAATTTAAGACGTCGCTTTATATATTTTTTGATCTTTTGAATAGTAAAACTCTTAATTCGAGGTGTTTAAATTCAATTCCCGACATAAATTTGAAAAAAAAAACTTTCCTTCCAAATAACATAAATAATTAGATATTTCGCAATAAGTTGTAAAATGTCTAGAACAGCAACCATAAACTAACTTTATTAGGCTATAATTAGTTTTCTCGAGAACCCTGGGCTTCCTGGAGAGGAAACTAGCACTGTGCTACTTTCAGTTGTACTAGGATGTTGGACGTTGTACTAGGATAAACAGGAGATATGGGAATAGAGGTTATAAACCAACATAGCATATGTTAACCTAAAGAGAACTGAGTAAAAAAAATGCATGTTATATAATTAATGATTAGTTATATCAGCACCTTATGTTTTGTATATTTCCACCTGCATTACTTCAAAACCGATTGTATATAATTTGATTAATGATAGATCAATATATATTCAATATAATTATACTTAATATTCCCCCTTTTTTAGTAACACCGTCAAAGCACAAGTGTCTAGTTGAAAAATACATATTTTTTTATAAAATGTGGTAAAGATTATACATTTTAATTTGCAAGTTGATAGTGAACTTTTCTCACTATAAAATTTAATTAGGCAGTTAGACACTTATTGTAAAGCTATTTATGATTAGAAACACTTTTCTTGAAGTTTTTTATATATCTATAGCTCGTTTTTAGTGATTATTCTTATTTGGTTTAAGATTAAGACAGAAAACTTGTTCAAACAGTTTTTAACAACCACTGTAATGGCTCGCAGGTTTTTTTTATTAAGTTGCTAATTACTCAAAATTGAAAATACTTCCTCTAAACGCACCTAAACGTAGCTAAACATATCCTTAAGACGTATCTCTAAATGTTATCCCAAATTTAATAAAATTTAAATTCAAATTTAAAGAAACGTTTTTAAGTAAATTTATGGAAATTCTGTTAAAAAATAACTTAAGCCCGTTTTTAACTTAAACCATTTTGTTCGAAAATAATTGGTCTTATATCACAACTTAGACTTCAACTTAACAACATAAATTTCAATCCCACAAGGCTGTTTTTGATTGCTTTTATCAAATTGATCAAATTAATAAAATGTTGTCACGCAGGTTGTAAATTTTGATTTGCACGTTGATAGTGTACTTTTCTCACTATAAAATTTAATTAAGCAGCTAGACATCATACGATGTATCTAAAACTTTAGTGAAACTACCAGTTTCCAGTGTATAACATAGTGATTCTCAACTACAGTGCCGCGTAATTTTTGTTAAAAAATATGGCGCAAAATTTCGACTTTATTCTATAACAATTTACAAAAAATCATTCTCAACCATTATCACACCATCTTTTATCGTTCCTAGGCATTAGGAGGAAGTACACTTCACTTAGATTCCACTTAGATCAAATTTGGTCAAACTTGAACTTCCCTGTTTCTAGATAGGTCTACTTCAAGGGGGGGGTTCCATTTCTTCCCAAGGTCCCCCTCGTTCCAGAAGTGGCATGTTATTAAAAACGTTAAATGTGTGTGAGCGTAGTGTAAGAGCGTAGTAGCCCAATTGGTAAGATCGCTGCTTACCACGCAGGGGGTTCCAGGTTCAAATCCTGGTCGTGACTTCTTCACCTTGGGCGAGGCTAGCAACCAACCCAAAGGGAATTAATATGCTCATAGTAAGTATACTCATAGAAGTAATTCTGGAAGAATGACAATAATGACAGGCTTACGCCCGGTCAGCGACAAGGCGGGTGAACGAAGAAGAAGAAGAAGTTAAAAGTGTGCCGGTGTAAATGATTAAAAGATTGAGAATCACTGTTATAACTGTATAACATTTCATTACATTCAACCAAGTTAATTTGAGACACACATTTTTCATGCAAACCTAGCAAGATTTTCGTCTTTCAACCACTAAAATTACAGAAATTCTATAACAATCTACGAAAAATCATTGGACACCATCAGACCATCTTTTATCAAGTCTAAGCATTGAAAAACTTGTCAATGCCTAGTCATTAAACGCCTTTCATTCAATTCATCGCATATATTTTACTACCCATGTTCCCATATTGGCAAAATGTTAACGCAGACAAAAATATTTCACTAACAGCAGTTTTAATTAGGTTTTGCATTACATTGCCGCCAATGACACCAAGCAGACAGCAATCACATTCACCGTGATTTGACGTGCACAAATTTTTGCAATTACAACCACGTCTAGCCATCGGCTTAAGTCTATTGTTGTCGCGCCACCGCCGAAAATGTTATTTACCCCCTCATAAAACTTTGAAAAACTCGGAATCACTGTCGCCATAGCTGTCGCCACCAAGTGCAATTAAGATCAGACTCTTAAACTCCGACTGAGCAAAAACATTTTTGGCTGCGCCTGCGCAGTCGTCTTAACTTCAAGTTTAAGCTATCTTAAGATTTCAAGGGGCGGTCATCGTGTCCATAGTGGTGCATATATTTCAGCATCGCCTGAGTGAGGGTTTAATATTCTTCGGAGTGCCATCGTCCAGCTCAGACGTTCAGACGTTCGCTGCGCCGCACGCGCTAAGTCACTTTCGAAAGTTTCAAGTTTCAGCAGTTGCTGAAAGTTGAAAACTTTGCTCTAGCTTCAGACCGCTCAGTGCGCTCCCAAGTCAGTGCGGGAAGAGTCGATTAAGTGCGAGGGTGATCTTAGAATAGTTCTCCAGTCAGTTTCACTATTCTAAGTAAGCGCGTTTTTAAGTCATATCTGTGCGTGTAAACATCCGAGTGCATCCTCACAGTTTATTAACTTAAAATTCCTGTAACATCAGTTGCAAGTTACGAAAATGCGCGCACGACTAGCATTTTCTTTGGTACTTTTACTTTTAATATGTAAGTAACAATCAAACTTTATTTAACTATCGTTTTGTTGGTATATACATTAATTCCGGGAAGTGTTTTAATAGTTTGCATGTTTTTTTTATAAACTAAGCAAGTTTTTATATAAGTATACTTTATTTTAGAAGTATAATTAATTAATAAAGTGGAGCTACATACAATTTAAAATAATTTTCTTAAAGTTCCCATACATTGATAGGCCGTTTTTTTTTAATTTAAGCTGAAAATTTCTTTAAAAAAGACGAGTGTGCTTTGACTGAAGTCACTCACAACTTCACAATTCAATAAAAATTAGGATTGTCTGTTAACATTTCCTTCTGGCCCTATGAGCAGTCCTTCAATGCTGATAATTCCAGACGCGTCATGCGCAACATTTGCATGAAATTTAAAAAAAATTCTCAAGAGGTTAAATTATAAAGAATAACAATAATACTTTACAAGAAAAAATCCAGATTTAATTTGAAATAAATGTCAGTTCTTATCGCATCGTTTTTAGATGCTCAGCTGCGTACACTCCAGCCTCCTTATTTTGGATCGTAAACGAAAAACCAAGATTTTTTTGCAAAGTTCATAAAATTTGCTTGAATATGACGTCGAGCATTTTTAAGAAAAAGTTAAAAATGCGTGTTTTTATACAAATTTTAAATTAAATCAGCATTTCTCGCATGAAAATTTGACTTAAAAATATGTTTTATATTTCAAAAAATATTGACGTCACATTCTTGAGAATTTAATGATCTGCAAAACAAGCTACTAACTACTCTGCTACTACTACTACTACTCAGACAAATCGGTTTAGTAGAATTTTCTCAATCGTGTATGCAAAATCAAAAAACGAAGTCGCGAGACATAACCGTTTAATAAAGTTACTTAATGAGCTTTACTTTCGTAAATTCCGAAGCTATCGACTTGAAATTTTGAGAGTACATTCTTGAATAGTTTAGCTATTAATTAGACTTGATCAAATTCAAAAACCAAAATTCCAAATATCGACTTTTTAACCTCTAAAATTCTTTTTGGTCAAGAACAATTTTTCTTACGTCAACACCACTTAACACCACCAGGCACAAAATTTCTTTAAATAAGACGAGTATGCTTTGACTGAAGTCACTCACAACTTCACAATTCAATAAAAATTAGGATTGCCTGTTAACATTGCCTTCTAGCCCTATAAACAGTCCTTCAATGCTGATAATTCCAGACGCGCCATGCGCAACATTTGCATGAAATTTAAAAAAAAATTCTCAAAGGGTTAAATTATAAAGAATAACAATACTATTTTACAAGAAAAAATGCAGATTTAATTTGAAATAGATGTCAGTTCTTATCGCATCGTTTCTAGATGCTCAGCTGCGTACACTCCAGCCTCCTTATTTTGGATCGTAAATGAAAAACCAAGATTTTTTGCAAAGTTCATAAAATTTGCTTGAACATGACGTCGAGCATTTTTAAGAAAAAGTTAAAAATACGTGTTTTTATACAAATTTTAAATTAAATGAGCATTTTTCGCATGAAAATTAGACTTAAAATATATAAATTTCTATTTCAAAAAATATATAATATAAATAAAAATAAATACGTCACATTTTTAAGAATTTAATGATCTGCAAAACAAGCTACTACCTACTCTGGTACTACTACTACTACTCTGCCAAATTGGTTTTGTAGAATTTTCTCAATCGTGTATGCAAAATCGAAAAACGAAGACGCGAGACATAACCGTTTAATAAAGTTGCTTAATGAGCTTTAATTTCGTAAATACTGAAGCTATCGACTTGAAATTTTAAGAGTACATTCTTGAATAATTTAGCTATTAATTAGACTTGATCAAATTCAAAAACCAACATTCCAAATATCGACTTTTTAACCCCTAAAATACTTTTTGGTCAAAAATTTGTTGAACGTCAACACCACTTAAATTTCAATCTCTCAAAACCGTTTTTTTTTCTTCTTCAAAGTTTCAAAATCTTATCCGTATGCAAAGTCACGTACCCTTGTAAATTGTCCGTCCATGTGCAGCTTTCGGTAGTTTTCCAAAAGATCTCGCCCGCCCTCAAGACGACATCTGTTTTTAATTGCCCATCCTCCCATCGTCCTAGGGTTCCATTGATCTTCGTGGAACTCGAACGAGGAACTTTAACGCGGGACGGTCTGAAATTTCCGAATTATTCACCAAATGTTTATGCAATCTTAGCCGCACAAACAAAATTTGCATTTTTTTTCCTTCTGTTCATATTGATCCAAACGAAAACGCATTTTACTTCTTCCTTTTGCCTGATGAATAACTGAAGCACATGTTTCAGTTATTCATCAGTGGATGAAGTGCACTTAAAAGTTTCTTTCGTCACGTAATCGAAGAATGAATCGTTGTCATAAAGTTCGGAAGCATGCCATATGGTGAATTCAAGGGTCGGCAACCGTTAAAGACTCTCCTCGGTAGTTTTCTAATCAAGCTTCAATTTCAATTCACATTGAAATTGGAATTTTATTGTTTTTAGAGTCAATATATACGAAAACAACCAAGAGAGCGTGAAGAGTGCGTTTGGTTGCCGACCCATGAAAGTTCCTAAAAGCACGCGTGTTTTTGAGGTCGGAAAAAAGGGACCAGTAGTTTGATTTCGTTGAATTCAAGTTGAGTTTGAGCTTGATTGGAAATGATCGTTAAATTGTTTAAGTGGTTCTTATGTACTTGTATGAATTACTTGAAGTGCAAAGCTCTAAACGCGATTTATTTATCTCGGGGAATGTCTCGCAGGTGCCGAATGTCAAGAACCCGACGACGGCGATGCCGACGTCGATGTCGCGACGAGGAAGTACGCAGACGAGGCGCTATTTCGGACCACCGAATCTACGGATATAAATACGACCCTAAGTTCAACAGAAATAGAAAATAATTCGACGGCCAGCGATCATGGTGTCGGTGGTATGAAGGAAAATGACAACTATGATGACGACCAGGCGAATCAGGGCGCACCTGGGGATGAGGAGAATGGTTATTGGACCACCTTGCCTCCGGAGGATGACTATGCGATTAGTATAAAGGATGTTTTCGAGAAGAGTTTAGATGTGGTCAAGGATGAGATGAAAGGGATTGGGATTATTCAGAGCTGGTTGAAGGAACAAGCTGGTGATCTAGGTCTGGGTGCTACTGAAAATGACTTGATGGAGTCTACTGACTACACTGAAGGGGAAACTCCAGAAATGGAGGAGGTTTATAATGAAGAATCAGATCTTGTTGAAGAGACTCCTGAGGATGTTCCGGAAATTTCTGAGGATGTTTCTGAAATTCCTGAAGATGTTTCTGAAATTCCTGGAGATATTTCTGAAATTCCTGAAGGTGTTTCTGAAATTCCTGAAAATGGTCTAGAAATTCCTGAAGGCGTCCCAGAAATATCTAAAGATATTCCAGAAATTTCTGAAGTTGTTACTAAAATTCCTGATGATATTTCTGAAATCCCCGAAGGGACTCAAACTGAATTTATGTACACCCAGAGTACTGAAGAAGTTCAGAAGTCCACAGAACAACCTGAAACGACAACCCTTTCTGAAGGTATACTTCTTGAAAAGATTGAAGACGATCTGGAAAAGTTGAATAAAGTCAATGAGGAGGAATTGAAAGAAGTTAAGGAACGATCTGAAATTGTTTTGGATATTGAGAAATCCCTTAATGAATTGGAGATGATTTCAAGCCATGAAACAACGGTTGTGCCTTCAACTACAGAGAGTATTACTGTCTTGGAAAATGATGTCACTACGGAGGTTATTAAGGCTGTACCTTCAAAGGAAGATTCAGAGATATCCACTGAGGAGTTGACAGGCACAACAGTTAGTTCTGTCATTGATGCGGGCAATGAAAGTGGGATTCTTAAAGAATTTGATTTTGTTGTGAACTCTAATTCGGAAATTCCTGATCTTGTTATTGAAGAAGTCAGATCTGAAGAAGAAATTGTAGATATGACTACTGAGTTCTCTATTATGACCACAGACAGTCTTCCTGAAGTTACTAAGTTTCTGAAAGGAATGATGAAAGATATTGATATAACTGAGGACACCAAAGATACAGAAGAACCTAGAAAATCGGAAAAAGACGATGAACAAGAACGAGAGAAAAATGAGGAAGACGAATTGAACGAAGATGACAAAGAGGACGATTATGAGAGGGAAGAAGATGCTACGGAATTCTTTCATATTACCAATGAAATTGAAATGGAAACAACTACTACTTCTATACTTGAAATCTCATCAGGAACAATAACTGAAGAAGCCACAATTGACGAGACTATCAAAGATACTGTATCTTCTGAGCTCACGATTACCCCTACTTCTATTCTTGACATCGAAGAAGATATTTCAACAATTCCTCCTTCTACAATTCCTCCCTCTACATTTATCCCTCAAACTGAAACAACCTTCAAAACAACCCAGTCTTCAAATTTACCTTCTACTTCAACAACAGAGCTTCCAGAAACAACTATCACAGAAAAAGTAACCGAAATGTCTAATGTTCCTAATGAATCCTCTGAGGACTTAACAACATTTATCGATTTTTCAACTGCATCTACCATGAAGACTACAACTACAATGAAGATTACTACAGAGAAGACAACTTCAGCGACGTCAACAACTACAAACAAACAAATAACAAATGATCACCTAACTACTGTAAAAATAGAAAGTCCTAATGACATTGTCGATGAAATCGTTGATGAAATCATCGACGAAATCAAGACTTTAGAAGATGAAACAACCATTACCTCAACAACAATAGTAACAACATCCACTCAAGATCCAACCATAATTATATTAGAAGAAACTTTAAACCTCACCAAAACTGTTGATGATCTCCTTAATGAAAACGACAAAATTCTTAATGTTTTAACATCAAACGTTTTAAACGTTTCAAATGAGGATAAAAACTCTGAAGATTCCGACCAGGAACAGGAAAAAAGTCTTTCTAGTAGTGATAACGATGATGGAAACAATGAGAATGAAGATGAGGATGAGGAGGAAGAGGACGAGGAAATCTTAAATCTAGACGATTTTGACAAAACTCTGCAAATTTCAAATGAGTACCTGCCATCTAACGTTGACGATATTGATGTTGTTGAGGACGAACTAGACAGTTCCGAACAAGATCATTCCGATGATATTGACCAGGCCATAAAACTGAAAGAGGAAGTGACCGCAGTGTCCACCGTACCCGAAATCTTGGAACCCCAAGTGTCTGCTGTGATTATTGACCGCATGGATCGCAATGTTTGCCTGAACGCTTCCGGTTTGAGTATTAAGATTGCAATGAATGTAAGTTGTCTTTTCTTATCTTTGAGCACAGCGCTATAAAATTTTCCCAATGATTTTTTAATGGTATCTAATAGAATGTTGGTTTTTAGAATTCTACGTACTGGGTGCCATCAACTGCAAGAGTGTTAGGCGAATGTACTTCATTTGGGGCATTTTTGAATTTTACTTGGAGGCCGGAGGAATTTAAAGAATCTCGGAATATTACTTTGGGATTCAAGTTTATTGGAGATGAAGAGGAGAGTTATATTGAGAAAGTTATTTTTCAAACACCTACAGGTAATTTCTTTTTTTCTTATGAAAATTTATAATTTTTATCTGGATAACAATTTAAATGGATCGTTTATTTTAATAATCGTAAATAATTATTTACAAGAGACAAAGTGTCAAATATACAAATATATATAATATAAATTGGTAACTTCTGCCTTTATATACAAATCAGAAGTAAGGAGATTCACAATTCTGAAACAGATGTGGCGGTTCGATAATTCCCGCACAAAGAAGAATAAACCTCAACATTCGCATCAACAAACCTTAATCAGCATCCGCCGAAGTCTTAATGGATTCGAGATTAAACATCGAAAATGCTGAGGCGTCAAAATCAACACGGTTAGCACTTCCACCGTCGACAATTCGTCACCAAAACTCAGTGAATTTTGGACTCCGACATGCCAAGTCGTCATCACCTACAACATCATCATCTGCAATAGTAAACGGTCCAGCATCTTCATCCCACTCTCGACGACGACACCATCGCCAAGGCACCACGACCCACCACGCCGCGTCGGGCTGCGACCCACTGCACCACGCACACGAGGGTCTTCCTCACAGTTCACCACGTCATCTTCGGCAACGCGCCACGTGATGCACCTGGTAGCCGCAACGAAGTTCTGCGACAATCTGCCCCGTCGACCAGCGCTGTGATGACCGCAAAGCGTCCTTATCGAGGACGAGATGAAGACAACGAACCCATACACCGAAACCTCGCCAGTACCACCAGTCAGTCAATCCAAGACTCCGGCATTGGCAAGCCATCATTTCCTGCGACACCATGTTCTGCAGCCTGCCGCCTTCACCTAGAGGCTATCTACATCAACGATTCCACACTCAGTCAGTCCGAGTCGGTTCGACACCGAAGTTCACCAACAGCGAGCCCGACACCAGCTGCCGCCATCAGAGAGCCCGCCGTCGCCGAGAGTCCTCATCGGTCGTCTCCACCGACTACTCCGACGACAGCAGCCGCCTCCAGTGATTTCGCCACTGTCCTTCGTCATCTGCGATTCCGACGTCATCCACTACCAGCGCCAGCCATTCACCTCCACCTGCTGCCTCCCAGGATCTCCGCGCTAAATGCGAGGAAGGAAACAGTCTCCAGTCTGTCTGCTCTCTCTCTCTCTAAAGTGCATTACAGTACTTTGGCCGCTGACTACATTTCGAATAGATTCTCTAGATGATTCTAGCTAAATTGCAATCAAACGTTTTTTTAACTGCAGAAATCATTCCAGTCGATTCTGTATTCACAAAATGTATATTCAACCGCCTTAATATACCACATTTTCTTCGGAAACAATGTTACACCAGTTTTAAAATGAACGATCCATATATTCATATTATTTATAATTAATATAATTTATACTTAAACATGTTGCTTATATCTTGTTATCTTTTTAGAAACATTATTAATTCAGCACCTAGAAACATATTTCATGGAACCAACAATCATCAACCTCACCAAAGATGCGACTCTAACGATATCCCATATGAATATCCAACTGAATCAAAAACTTCGAGATTATGCTACAGTATCACTGCTCAGCGTTGACAATACCCTAGCTCTCCAGATTGCCAGCGGTGGATTATGCCTATTTGTTGTTGTAGTTGCTGTTGCTATATATAGTTACCGAAAATTGCGTAGTCAAGAACGTATTTTCAAAGTGTCCATGGACAAATAACAGTGCAATTTCCAGTGATATTAGGAAAGATAATTACGTAAAGATAGTTATAGATTCGAAAAAAAGTGAAAAAGAGAACCAAGGAAATTGGAAAATGCCATATTGTCTATATACATATAAATGAACATGATTATTAAGGAAATTCGAGGATACTCGCTATACTTCTATCAGAAAAATGTAACCGAAAATGACGTAGGCGACGATTTGATTTTATATTATATTCCTGTGTGGAAGTATTATACAGAAAGTACCTTAATTGACTGGAGAGAAATTATATTTAAATTCATCAATATATTATGCGTACTTAGGTTCTAGCTGTAGTTTCAAGTTACACTTTTTTAACATAATAAATTTTTTATTAAAAAATATTTGATTTATTCTTATTAGAAATACTGTATTTCACAAAAAAGGCAAACGCGATGACCCGAATAACATAGCATAGCATAACATAGCATCGACTGCTATGGTCATTAGCTCTATTTAATTCTTTTTCAATGTAATTAGTCATATTTGAGGCTAACACTATTGATAAAAAGAATCCACTCTAATATGCATCCCCACCCGAGAATCGAACCCGGGACCTCATGGACAGAGGTCATCGACCATACCATTGCACCACTCGGCTGGACAAGGGATGAAGGTATTTACAAAAATTATCGCAAACATAATATCGACACAAATTCCAATGAGAGAAGAACAACAAGGCTTCGAGAGGAATCGGTCAACCATAGATACCACATATATTGTCCGCCAAATCGTCGAAAAATCAATTGAATTTAAAAACCTGCCTAATTATGTCTTATAGATGTTGAGAAAGCATTCGACAGAGTGAGACTGTCCGATGCTGCTCCTTACTGAAAAAGGAATACATCCAAACATCGTAAAAATAAATAGGCAACTAAACTCCAACAATACAACTAAGTTGAGAACAACAAACGGCAAGGAGGCAGACATATGTATAAAGACAGGAATCCGGCAAGGAGATAGCATAAGTCCACTACTGTTCAATCTACTGATGGACAAAATAATCACAAGTATAGAAAATAGTACCGACGGGAATAAACTAGGAGACACATTAATAAAAATCGTGTGCTATGCTGGCGATGGCATTATAATCGCAGAGACAGAAAATGGTTTGCAACGCCTTCTGAATAACTTTGGGGGAGCTTGCAACTTATTAAATATGAAGATAGCAACGAAGAAAGCCAAAACGCTAGTTGTATCCAAATATTCAATAAGGTGCAAAGTCGTTGTCCAGGATGATATAATTGAACAGGCATCATGCTTCGATTACCTAGGAGTAAGGCAAAACTCGTATGGAGACCTCAGGGATTGCGTCATCGGGCAAACTAACAAGGCAGCACGGATATCTGGTGCGCTGAACTGTCCGATCTGGAAGAATAAGACTCTGTCACTGGAATGTATGACCTGCGTATACAGAGCCTGCGTGAGACCGAAACTAAAGCAGATACAGCAGACACGAAGCGAAGGACGAGGTCGGTAGAAATGAGAAACCTTCGAACAATAGCCGGCCTCACACTGTTGGGTCGGAAAAGGAGCTCCTACATCAGAGAGAAATGTGGTATCACGAAGGTAGTACGGTGGATTCGGGAAAAACAAACACAAAACGACACCTAGGCAGACCACCAAAAGGATGGAAATACAGCTGGCAGTCAACCTCACAAGAAAAGCAGTCAAACCAAACATGATATTATCGGCACAACAAGTCGCAACGACTTACGATAAGAAGAAGAAGAAGAAGAAGAGTTCACTTCACTTGAATTTTAACAAGTAACGAGTTAACGTTAAATCAAACAGTATTTAGTTAAGAATTTAATTTTAAATATTTCTCTTGTACGAAGGGTTATTTTTCTATGGTTTTCCTATTTTTCCTCAAATTTTAATTTGTTTGTTACAATAGGAGAATCTACAATGTGTATATATCAATTTCATAAAAGGATATGAGTAATTTTGTCATCACACGTAATTGATACTGAAATATGTCATATGAAGGAGGTACGCGTGCCTCCAGGTGCGAATTATGCCATCATGCGTGCGTTATGATGGTACCCCGAAATGAACATCAACATTGGGACACGTGTCCGTATCACATAATTGCGGGATGCGTTACGTGTAGGCGTGCAAGACACGTGCACGTTGCGCATTTAGCATTTCAAAATTTCAGGAGCAGATGCTTATTTTGGGACCCCAAGAGGTGTCTACTAAATGCTATGAATTTCCAAAATTAAATTAAATAAACTATACTTGAAAAGGATAGAATATTGTTTGTAATGCGCATTTGTAAGGTTGCGGATTAATTATGAATATATGTTGCAGAATTTAATTAGAAAGTGGGCCCAGAGGAGTAAATTATGCAATTGAAGGTAGGCAACTTTAATTGCATTATTGACTCTTCCATCAAAT
Organism: Mimaenictus wilsoni; assembly: GCA_027575185.1. Classification (NCBI taxonomy): domain Eukaryota; kingdom Metazoa; phylum Arthropoda; class Insecta; order Coleoptera; family Staphylinidae; genus Mimaenictus; species Mimaenictus wilsoni. Next base: position 39,677 of record JAODAC010061442.1, read on the forward strand.
ATTCCTCAACAAGAATTTATGATTGCCTATCATATTTTAGATTCGAAGTCATGCATGATTATTTGTATAGTTTCAAGGGCCTTATTTTGAAGAACTTATTTTGAATGAATGCCTGGGAATGTTAAAAACTTTAATTTTAGAAGTTTTAAAGTCACAATAAAACTTCATGAATTCACCTACCTAATTCAGGGTTGTAAAAAGTGTGGATTGCAGTTAAATAAAGTTAGGAGAGGCTGTAGGCCCCTCTGATATACCCGTATGGGCAGTCCCGGAGGTGGAGGAGAAATTTACATTGTGAGGACATGGGTTTTGAGCACCACCTGAGTCAACTCCCCATCTAATTTTCAGAAAGGCCACTTGTTCCGGTCAGCTTAACGCCGACAACGCCTTAAAAAATCCCAAAACCTAAATCCTAATTCCCAAATCCCAAATCCTAAATCCTAAATCCCAAATCCTAAATCCTAAAAAAAAGAGAGGCTGTGTTAGGTTAGGCAACTGTCATTTCATTTTGAAAATTAAACACTACCCTCTAAAGCCGGATTTCCTGGACTGTATACCAAATAGACTCTCTGTCCTGACGTTTGGGATCCCACCCCTTTATAGTGAAAAGTTTCCTACCGACCCGAACGGGCACTACCCCCGCTCATCCCTGTGGAGGCATATCTTTCCTATTTCGATAACCATCACATTGCTACTACTTTCACAAATTTTCCATTATAAACATAATTCTTTTAATACGGGTTCCGCATATGACAGGTTTCACTATATTTCCAAAAAACTTTTTTTAAGACAAATAATCAAGCCACTAATAAAGCTAACATGTTTTGCAAGTGTACAAAGAGAACAACAGTGAGAAAAGCGTACGCATGTGATGCGTGTGTGCGTCCGTTTTCACCGATTTACCCACGATGTGAAATGAGCCGATATTGCACTTGCGTCATGTATTATGTTAATCGGGCACACCTGATACGCATTGATATGTAAATGTCGATCCGGTTTCTCATGGAATCAACACACCGTGCAGCATAATGTGCACTCATTATGACGATGTTTGATCCCCACATCACCGCATAGAAACATCACTTTCTAATTAACGTGTCGAGAACAATATTCGAGTATTTCCGAAAGAACCCGTTCACTATGAAGAACAAAATATATGACTCTCATTATCTTATTATCAGAATTTATAACTCAAAGTGATAAAACTATTTCTGCAAATGGAAATATAAAAAATAAACGGATGTGAACGGAATGTGCGAATGTGAGAGGGTTGTCGAGTTGGCGTGGGTTCCCACATAAATATTTACGCTTGTTGGTCATTACCAGATGACCGTACGAGGGGGCGATTTGTGCGATACTGACAATGAAATTGATGCATTTTCCATTACGTTGCTGATATTCGTCATGTTTCACTTAGCACCCAATTTATTTCACTTCCGGACGTGTGTTGGATTCGAGTTGATTGCATTTCGAGCGTTTATCGATGTATGAATGTTAGGAAAAACGGTTTTTAGGACATTTTTAATGGTTGAAGTAAATTGCAATTGGTCAAATTAAGTTAGGTTACCATACGCTGCAAGTTACAAGTGAAGAACATGTTTAGGCGTTGTAATAACCAGCAACAAACAACTAGACGAAGAAGTACGTGGCACAGTAACCAAGGCCACAAAGCTATCAGGAGCCATAAACAATGTAATATGGAAAAACAAATCCTCAGTACAAAAACAAAAACCCGCATGTACTAACGAGACAAGGGTTGAAACACAAAAAAGGAAACAAACACTGAGAACGGCTGAAATGAAAATCCTTAGGCGAATAAAAGGGGTGATCCTACAGGACCGAATACGAAACGACACCATAAGAGCTGAATTGGACGCAGAAGATATAGTCAAGTGGGACAGGCACAGAAGAAGACAATGGAACGATCACGTCGACAGGATGGCAAATAACAGGATGGCAAAATGGACAAAAACCAATCGCCCCGCCACCAAAAGGCCGGTAGGAAGACCACCGAAGAGGTGGTCAGAATCATGGAAGTCAACGTCGCACAGTGGTCAAATATGCCCGACCCATCAAATATGCCACATAAATATTTCCAATTGAGCTAGAAAGTAGAAATTTTCATAGTTTATTCATAGTGCTATGCCTGATTGATATATTAAGTTTCGTAACATTTGTTCATCAGGAAGGTTCCTCTTTGGCCATTGTTTATTTTTATTTCGCTTGTTTGGTTCCTTCTGGTGGCCTGATAATGTTGAAATTTCGTTTAGTTATCTGCCTAATTGTGTTAACCATGAGTTTTTTTTAAATTAGTGCTATTTCTTTGTTTCTTTTTCGCAAATCCTCTAATTTTTCATCAAAACTATGAAATGTCTTCATGTTTACTCATAACAAATGGTTGTATCAACATTTCTGGCAGATGCGCCTCTTCAACCTAACCTAACCTAACCTAACCTAACCTAACCTAACCTAACCTGCATTTTCTTAGTTCTTTAATGTCTATTTTCAATCACATATTTTCGGGAGAGTGGTGCATACTTTCACTTTTTCATTAATTCTACAGCATTGAGGAACTCTTCTAGTTTATTCATGTAGAGCGAAAATCACAGGAGCCTATTCAAAGTCTCGTTTCCATTGACTTTTCTAGAGCGTTGCATGACATTTGGCGTAATATTTTGCAACATGAAAATGTGGTTTTGGAGTGATTTGTTTCGGTATTTTGTTTATGGATTATGACAAATGATACCCTAAGTCTTCAACAACATATGTGTCAGGATATACAAATGTTTGCCTTCTGTTTCTGTTTTATATATTTGTTTCTTCTGTATGTTCTATATGTTTTTTAGAGATTTTATTAGTTTCATTTAAAATAAGCCAATCTTTAATCTACGGCTTCATTTCTTGCAGAATATTTTATTAAACCCCTCATTTCCTCGTCTATGTCCTTCTTATGCATAGTAATCAAACGATTTCCATCACTTAGGTATGGATCTGATGTTATTATTAACCATTTAAATAGATTCTCGTTTGTAAACTGACGTCTTCTTGGTATGTGCTAATTTAGAACTTTTCACATCTTTGTTTCTGGCTTCTTGTGCCTCCTCAGACAATTTCCCTATCGGTAATTCGGAATTATTAATAATTTGGGCCCCATGAATTAAAAGTTTATGTACCGTTATGGGCATGTAATACCAAGCCTAAAAGCCTAACAATAAGAAGTACGAAATAAGAAGCCCAAGAAGTACGATATGGAACAATAAGCACGTAAGAAAAGTTAAAGAAAGTTAAAGAAAAGCTAAAGTGAACATATATAAGGCAGTAATTAGACCAATCCTGACGCACTCGGCCAAAACACGTACAGACTCGACAACTACCCAGAGACTACTCAGAACAGCATAAATGAAAATGCTGAGAAACATGGAGGGCAAAACTCTTCAAAATCGGATAAAGAATGAAGATATCCGCAGAGCTTGCAGCAACATAGAAGGCATTGTGCAATGGTGCAAGAACCGAAAGCTCGAATGGAACGACCACATATGGCGAATGGACGAAACAAGAATAGTCCGAATAGCCCGAGATAAATCGCCACGTGGAAAAAGATCCCTGGGAAAACCTCGTAAGAGATGGAGTGACCACTTAAACACTGAGTGAAGTAGGAACAGGCAAAATGCCAAACATCCGAATGTGAAAATTGTCTTTCTTCCTCCTTACCTTACGTCATTAATACAACCTTAATACTTAATGGTTCATTTGTAGGCAGAATTTTTCGCAAATGAATTAATATAGACACATTTTGTGTTTTACCTTTTGACTTTGAGACGGACATGGGCACAGTCTCAAAGTCAAAAGGCAAAAAGGCAAGAATATGTTCTGCGGGCCGCAGGTTGCTCAACCCTGGTCTAGATCTACTCTATCTAATTAGTAAATTATTGAAAAGTCTATTTTGCCGAAAAATAGTTGTTTCACCGCCGCGCCGCGCCGGTTACACCGATGGTTTCATATTTTATAGCTAGTCGCATAGAATCCGCGTGCTATTAGCAGTCGAAACGAAATAGGGACGAAACAGGATGTGAATGTTACCACCGGTAAAGTACGCGAGCCACCAGGTCACGCTCCGGCGCCGATGACGGTTATAATCAACCTCCATAACGCACAACGCGCAAGCCGTATTAAAACAAATAATGACCGACGAACGGCGACCGTCCCGCCCGTCGACGTCGCCGTCGCCACCCGAATTACCAGCATTCCTACCCACACAAGAACGGCGTAATTCCAACAACTGACAAGACTCACCACCAAAACAACCATTAAGAAGCATACGAGTAAATGTAAATTCGACTGAAGAGTGAATCATTAAATAGGTTTATCGGGCGTAATTTAAGCAGTGCACGGGAAGTGATTTTAACGGTTTTTTTTGAAATTGTCAAGTTTGAATGTTTGAAACGTATTAATATTTGGAAGAAAACTTACGTACCCATACAAATTACCACACATTTCCAACGTATTATAAAGTATGAGAATTAAAACGATTAATTCATAGATTTATTCAACTATAAATATAAGTTCATTATGTCCATGTAATAATTGCTTTTAAGTTGAGTTATAATTGGTAATTGCACAACATGTTATTGGAAAACAAATATTTTGTTTGTCAAGGAGAGTGTCTCAATTGTCCGTCATAGAATTGAATGAATATTTTTGTACGTAGTCCACACAGAAATAATTAGTGTTAACGGGATTTTTTTACCGTTTTGAGCCGTTTGCGCAAAAAAACTGTCTAATATTGCTAAATATTGCTTTAACAGCCACATTCGCCGTATTGGTATCGTTGCGTGGTCGTCAGCGTCTGCAACGGTTCAGAAAATAATAAAAATAAAATAATTTTCAAAACGCTTGTTCCAACCCACCCCTAAGTGTGTCAAAGCCACCTTTCGATACATTCATACTAAAATGATACTTAGTTTATTAATGATTTTTTTACGTAAAAGTTCATATTAATTTTATATTTGTTTATTTATACGTGAAATTTTTACAAATTTATAATTCGGATCAACTGGTTTCGCTCATTGGGCATCTTCAGGAGACTGAATTGTTTGACGTGAGAAATACCAACAACCGACAAGACCCACCACCAAAACAACCATTACAGAAGCATACGAGTAAATGAAAATTCGACTGAAGAGTGAATCATTAAATAGGTTTATCGGGCGTAATTTAAGCAGTGCACGGGAAGTGATTTTAACTGTTTTTTTTGAAATTGTCAAGTTTGAATGTTTGTCAAATATTTTGTTTGTCAAAGAGAGTGTCTCAATTGTCCGTCATAGAATTGAATGAATATTTTTGTACGTAGTCCACACATAGAAATAATTAGTGTTAACGGGATTTTTTGCCATTTTGAGCCGTTTGCGCAAAAAAAAAAACTGTCTAAGATTGTTAAATATTGCTTTAACAGCTACATTCGCCGTATTGGTATCGTGGCGTGGTCGTCAGCGCGCCTAGGTCGGTCAACATGCAGGCGCGCTAACGACTGCTGATTCATAATTGAAAAACAAATGCTTTGTTTACTCACGCCGAGCCATCCCACCATTATATATCAAACGCTTTCGCCGCAAAAACAAAAATAATCAACTTTACAGTAATACGACCCGGTTCACACAACAATTGGATTCACCACGGGCCGCGCGCGCACTTATTTTCTCTTTGAACAACAGACAAAAACATACACAATTCACAAAAAGGCTCAAAATTCTCAGCGCAATGACACCACCGTTCACGCGACAGGTACATTTGCTAAACATAGTCTAAAAATTAAGACTTGCAAGTACACCTATCTCCCGATTTACACGGTACTTGTTTCACACGTTTTCGCTTTTACATGGTTTTCCAAATAAGTTTTTGTGTTTGTTTTTATCGCACTCTACTACTGTGACTGAACACGAACCTTGACTTATGTGGGTGCCACACTACGCCAACCACATCACAACAACATTACACGCACACGGTCCCATAGATAAAACATTGACAGTACTGAAATCAAGCAATGATAAATACCTACAAGATACGCAATACACGACAAACAATTCAGTCTCCTGAAGATGCCCAATGGACGAAATCGGTTGATCCCAATTATAAAATTGTAAAGAGTACGCGTTTAAATAAACCAAGATAAAATTAAAAATCGTACTTTTGTAATTCTGCAATCCTCAAACACCTCCTATATCATTGATATTAACCACCTGAAATTCCGGACACGTTCCTAAAACACCAGAACCCTCCTCACAAGACGCCAACACACCGTGAAATAGACTTGTGGTTGCAGCAGATTTTTTAAACCTTTGTAATTACACGCAAAGACGACTGACTACAAGCACCACCTGCTCTCTTCGCTCTCCTGCTCTATTACCTTATGCCTTCTTTCTACACAAACTTTACAACCTTACATTGTGCTCACGTCCCTTTAAACTTAAAACAGCAAACAAAGGCAATGCCTAGACACGTCCTACGATCGCAATATGTTCAAATATACCCAAAATACTCGTAAGAATACATCCGGATATCTCTAGAATGTTTGCAAAGCATGCCAGACTGTTAATACCACGCATAACGACTTAAACAACATCAAGTTCGACTAGTAAACTGATTGTTAAATAGTCGAACTTATTCTTACACTTACGCGTAGTATTAGATAGGTTTTGTGACTGTACTTTCATTTGTACTTTAAAAATCTGCTTGTCAGTACTAATCGCAATCAGTAAAGCCATTAGAGTTGTTTGATATTGCTATAGGAAACACAGGAAGTCCATCGTGTTTTTCTTGAAAAAGGTGGCTTTAATGATTTTATGGCTGGTATTGTCAAAAGTCTAGAAATTATCGATATTTGTCTGCGTCTATGCGGGACTCTCTTGCTAGCCTAGCAATTTAGGCCACGTTGGACCATAAGCGGATTAACTTAAAGCACGAACACGCTGCGGCTGCCACATAAGGGTTACTCTCCTTAATGGCCCATAATTGTACAGAGATATCGCATATGCCGAGTAATTATAGTGCAGATATTCAAAGCTAAAGCTATTTGGTCATTTTGTTAGCAGCCATTAGGCTGGTAATTGTTATTTTCTTAGCATTTAAATAGAATTGTGAGGTCATACGATTAGAATTTGAGTTTAATTTTACACTATTTATCTTGTGAATTACACATATTGCACTGTGGGTGTGATTGAACATTTGATTGAACTATTTATCTTCACAAATTACGTACAAAATAAACATTTGCTTGGCGATTAAACAATTAAAAAGCTTTAGTCTATAATTTCAATAAATATTATCATATCAAAAATGGTTTTAAAATAAACAGAATCTGATCTTTAGGTTAGTAATGAAGCAATTTTATAATAATTATGAAAATTTTACCTGCAAGATGCTAAGAGAAGTCCAGGCATTTTAAAACACACAACACTGCACTCCTAGAATATTTTTAAATTACAATTATTGATGTATTTCACTGTTTTTAAACTTTAAATCAGAGAAAAATGAAAAATTTAATGCGAAATTCGGAGATAATTTATTGAAACTACGGGTATAAACAACTTTTGTTTCTAACCCAGTGATTCTTATCCATTTGGCCGCTTTTTTGTGTGCCGCGAAATTCAAAAAGTGCGCAGCGAAATTTTATATATTCAGAGAATCCTACCGTATGTATTGACTTGTAAAATAAAAAACTGTAAAAAACTGAAAAATCTCGCAACTTTCCATATGTTTCGACTGGGCGGCCTTTGTGTGCCGCCAAATTTGGAAAAATCTTTAAAAGTGTGCCACATCAAAAAAATATTGAGAATCACTATTTTAAAAAATGCTTTAGTTCGTCCATGACAGGGTAGATGGCTCAAGATAGTGAAAATTTGAAATTGAAATTAACTTAAAACTACAGAAAATTATAAAATATTCCACAAAAAACATACGTATCATTTTTTTTTTAAATTTATAACGTGAATCTGTTTATAAAACATAATCCGTAATCCATAAAGAAAAACAAAAGAAGTAGAAACAAAAGAACACAAAACAATTACCAAAACCAATAAAAACATCATAACCTATATAAACTCCATAACCTGATGTAAAGCATAAACAAACTTTGTTTTTAACCACTTTAGTTCACCAAAATTCAGCTAGATGGCGATAGCTGACCGAAATATTAAAATTAAATGTTTAAAAATAAAACAATTCATAAATTACTTCAAACCCTTTTACGATTTCATATAATTGTTTAATTTGTTATAATTTGTTTTAATATAGTCAATCATATAAATAATTCAAAAAGGAATTATTGAAAAGAAAATTATTCGTCACAAAAACAAAAGATCCAAACAAAACAAAAACAAAAGAAATTATTAAATATATTACATTAACTAAATAATAAATCTATCTCTAAATTACATTAAATACATTATATTGAAAAGTGTATCATAAATACTAATAAAATAAATTCACAGCTGCACACCCTTTTCCAAAACTCTCAAAGGCTATCAAACTAAATCAAGTTAGAAAAGTCGTTAGAACCACTCGCAATTTCGGCACATTCGACCTTTTCAACCCCACTACAACTCAAGCGGTGCCCTTTTTAGGGTGGGGAGACTAGTATAAAACACCAGTTGAGGACCGAACGACTCACATTGCATTCGCAACTCCCGTTCTCGTCGGACTCCGTGCTAGTTATCCAAGTGAAAAGTGCGTTTATTTACGTGCCATACCTTCAAGAAAAAGGAGTACCTCACCAAAATTACCCACAATGGCTCTCACTATCAATCTCGCAATGGATCTGAAATCCATGAAGAATCTCGCCTCACGTCGTGGTGTGCAAATGCACAACATGCGCAACATCAGGAGTCGCAAGTGTCTTTTTGGCGCCAGCAACGAGGAGGAAACTTATCAATTGGTCAAGGAAAACTTCGCCTCCGAGCGGGATCGTTTCTATCAACGATTCGGTATTCATATGGAAGATATCGACAAGATGACCATCGATGAAGACGAATTCAGAAGACAGAAATATCGTCCGATTGTCCAGGTTGCTGTTCCTATGAATACGATGATGGTACAGCCTCAGCCCTGTACATCTAACGGTGGAGGAGGGAAAATCGCAACGAAGAAGACGATTCGCATGAAAAGGGTGCTTAAACCTTACAATGCGAATAATCAACAGAATAATCAGCAAAATTCACAGCAAATGCGCATCACTGGTATGTTAACTGAAATAATTTAATTTAAAATCCATTTAGTCTTTTGAAAGTTTATTATTCATGATTTTTATCAATCTATTCAACTTAGTCATTTCAATTTGGTGTCACTGTGTTATCACATTGAAATTTTATGGCTTAAATCATTGAATTCAATCTTTACTAACAATGCCAGAAGAATTTTTCAATGAATATCAAGAAACACCAGCTTAGAACTACCTTTACCACGACTTACTGTTTAAAATTCAAATTTTTAAAGGTTGCATTTTTGAGTTCATTTTCAATTTTATATTATTATGCGGGTACCTTCGTAAAATCACCCCCTGTGAATGAGTGGCATGATTTTACAAAGGTACCACCAAAATCGGCGCGAATATGTTTCCTATTGTACATCTGCTCCTCTCTATCCGCCCTTTTTCGTTTTTTCGGGCCCTTTAACTTTTAAAAGCCCTCAAAAAGATGGTTTTTCATCTCGTGCCTGTGTCTACCACCTGCTGTTTGAAATGTTACAACGTCGAAACTAATAAACTTTTTCTGGTTACAGATTTTTGCCAGGTGAAGAAGTCACCCACATCTAACAATCTTGAACCGGCCAACAAAAATGGGAATGTGAATGGGAAGAAGGTGCAACCTCAAAATCTGCTTTGTTGATGTTGATACTTCAACAATGATGCCATACATTGACTATAAAATTATTTAACTTTGTACATTTTGTTTACTGTAAGATACTGAGGAAATACGTGTTATTCTAGTCGTTAATTGATTGTTGATTATAATAACTTGTTTGTATAAAACAAATGGTTTATAAAATGAGTTTTGGTTCATAGAAAATGTTGATATTTGAACTTGACCTTATTTGTAATAAATATTATTTAATTTTATGTTTTTGGGTTTTTAATTATTTCATTTCAGGTTGTAAAATTTTATAGTTAGTCGAATCTTTGGCATATGAAGTAAAGTATTGATAAGAGATCGTTGTAACTTCGTGTCGCTGGTTTGCTCTTACTTATTTAGGCGTTGTGATTCTTCAGAAATAAGAATATCAATGTTGTGGAAATCAACTTCTATTTAATTGTGACAAATATGTCGAAAATAATGGTGGTAAGGCAATTCTCACATACAATTAAAGAAAATGATTCGACCGCTGTGAAGTTACTAAAAAATCCCGGAAAAGAATTTGGTTTGAGATTTCCATAAGAAAAAAATATAATTTGAGCGTACCCCTTCTCACACATGTTCTTTATATGACCCAAATGAGTACAAATTTTGCGGGAACCCATTTTTTTTGACTCGGTGCAAGTGCCCTAAACGGACGATTAAAGTTTGAATTTTCAGTTATATTGGACTTGGCAATTTTAGCGTGAAGTTTTTTGAAATAATATTGGAGAGAAAGTACTTAGTATGATGTTTCCTAACTCATTCACACAACAGCTATCGTTCAAATAAAACTGTATGATAGCTGTTGTGTGAATAAGTTAGGAAACATCATACTAAGTACTTTCTCTCCAATATAATTTGAATTTTCAATAGATCCGTCCATAAGAGGACATATTCACTCGATTTTCTTCGAAACTAGACGAGAGTGCCTCAAGATGTTCAAATAAAAGTTGTTACAAATTCAGAGAGGAATATGCTGATGAAAAAAAATTCACGATCGAGGCGGTGCAGATAGGAGAAAGAGTTAAATAAAAAGATAATGCATTGAAACTTTTATCAAAATAAAGAACTTATTAAGATGCTTCGTATGGCATCATGAAAAATAATAAAATTGATACTTGAAGTGTATTCCAAGAATACTCGAACCTCGTCCGACTGCGTGCCTTACCAACTATTCTGCCCAGGTGGGCCATTTTTATACATTTTTTCCGAGATTTAGATTCATTATTCAAGCATACTTCACCACTCTCGCAAACACATCCCACTTAACGTTTAACCTCCCTGCCTCCTGAAGCACCACATAACCCGGAGTTGACCTCCCCAATCTCTTGAAGTCCTTCAGGAACCAGGTCTGTTCGTGCTCCAGGAGCTCCCATTCATCTACCCCCCACACTTCCAAGCCATACAATAATATCGGCATCACATACGTATCCCACAATCTCCCAGTTTCCCATCCATAGTTTACCCAATTTCTCTTTCACCCTACCCCATGCACACCTTGTCTTCACTTGCGCACTTGACATGAAAATTTAATTAGTTTGAGTATTCATTACCAAAAATGCAAAATTTTAATAAGTTTTTAGTAATTTTAACAATTAAAGATTTTAAAAGCTATATTTTAGTATCTGACAAGAGTTTTTTGTATGTTCTGATAAATGTATGTCCTCTACGAGATATTACTCAACATTTTAACACTTTACACCGTGCTTCTAAGAATACTTTCGTATTTCAGCTTGTAAAAAATTAATGTATATATTTTAATGGTTATCAACCCTAAGGTTTTTCCGCCGTGTTTGTACATATATATTTGTATGTTTACAATTTGTGTTGTTTTTGTTGTGT
>JAODAC010061553.1:0-35084 GCA_027575185.1 Mimaenictus wilsoni
ATATTGGTGGTTGTAATTTTGGTTGCCTACACTTAGGTATAAATCCATAGATGACGTATTTACTAATGTAATTTCATGTCATTGAGAAATATGACATGCTGCAAAAATCGAGTTTTCCTAAAATGATTAGTTTTAAAGTTTACATTTTTATTCATATTTCTTACAATCCAATAATTCTAACTCATGGCCCAATCGATTCAATGCGAAATTTGCTACAAACTTCTGAAACACTTATTCCGAGAGGTGCTGGTTGAATTTAACATTTTAGGTCCACTTTTTGCCTGGACATGGTACAATCCACGTAGGATCCTCTTAAAGAAAACACAAAACAACTGCAAAATAAGTTGCCTATCGTATATTTATTAATAGCTCTAACATGTTTAAGATGAAACAAATAGTATATTAATTATTAAAATCAATGTATTTTCGTCGAAAATGCCTCCGAAACAATTCCTTCATGTCATTCCCATGTGTAAAAATCAGAATTTCCATGAGAAATATAAATCCACTAATAATATAACTAGCACACGCCATAAAAAAGATAGGTTGAATGTGTTCCAACATCAACAACTTCTCCTTTATGTCTATATCTAAAAAATCTTCTTCTTCATAAGTTTCATTCTTAAAGCCAGAAGAAAACCGTCTCTGAAACAATTCTCCCTCAAATCGCTGAATATAGCCAGCACTATTGATATGACTAATAACATCATCTATCCTTTGACGAAGTGGGTAGCCATGTCTCATATAGGCAACCACAGGAAAACTTACAATCTGTTCCTGAATGCAGTACAACAAAGGTTTTCCAGTTTTCGAAAAATATCTAGCTTTCGCATATTCAATGTACAAACGAGCTGCTGCTATCACCGAGTCTTTTTTGTAAGCAGTCCGGCGGAGACATAAATCTAGATCCTCACACTCCTTAGCTCTCCCTGAAATATCTTTAGAATGTCTTGTCTTTCTTGACGATTGGCTATCGTAATATTTGAGGTCCTGGGGACGAAACAGTATCTCAAGGTCACTATCTAGAATATCATCCACTGTTTTCATCTGATATTTGTATTGGGTCTTTGCAAGGATGCTCATGAGGTAAGTTTGATATACAACATCTAGACACATCGAGAATAAGATCCAGAGGAGGAGAAATAAACGAACTTGTGTTGACTTTGGTTGGATGTTGATGGCATGCCCGATTACAATAGCTATAACCTTCTGAATGACACTTCCTTGCTCACTGTAGGCACTCCACTCCGTTCTATTAACACATCTCTTGCTCAGCTGCTTAGTAACGACAGATACAGATACCATTGTGACTGTGATAGCGAACCACATTTGACCGGTCATAACCTGGGTTAATTTCTGCCACTGGGAGGCCTCATCAGCATGAGGCACACAGAATCCAATCGAATCTTGGAAGTACGCAGCTGTTGAATCCAGTAGACTGTGGCGTTGCCAAGTAGCTGAGAAGGATCCAACGCCAACGTCAGCTTCCCCGCGCACCAACGCGCCGATTATCCCATGGGACGCATTCGGAGGATGTGAAATATCTCCCCACGCCTCGTTCTTTACGATTTCATACCTCATGAAGAGATTACAAGTATACGCAACGTAATTTAAAAGTTGCGCTTCTAACCCTCTAGAAATTCTATAGAAACTGTTATTATACGATTTCGGTGGTTTTACTATGTACGGGGGATAATCTATCGTCCTAACACGAACTGAACAGTTATTCATCTTCTTCGGGAGCTTATTTGGGAACCAATTTGACCTGGTTTGCATTTCGCCATTCGTGCAGGTATCGATAATTTCCATTTTATTGAATTTGTCTCCGCAGGAACCATCAGCGTAGGGAAACCATGAATATATACTAAAATCTGCACCGCTGGTTTTGTCCGGGATGAGGATTACACCGTTCAGAACATCACTATGCCACATTTGTTTCGTGATGTATTCCAAACCTCGTTCTTCCAATTTGTAAGTATAAGACGAGATCACAATGAACTTCGCGTGTGGATTCCATGATGGATAACCCTTCAAGTTGTCTAAATGCAGATCAATTTCCCTCCACGATCGTAGCTGAAGGATATAGCCGGTGGACTTTGCATAGCTGAGATAACTGAAACCTTTGAAGACGGATGGACGACCGGAGGGTTGCTTAACAAGAAGCGTCCACATTTCCTTCGTATACAATTCGGGTAGAAGCATTGCATCCAACGAAGACGATTGCGAGAAATTAGTTTCGTTTGACGTCGGACCCAGGGAAATTGTAATTATTTCAAAACGATGGAAGTTTTTTGCACTTGCTCTTGCTATACACCGAGCCAATGATAAACGCATAGTCTCATCATGTGCAGATATTGGTGTTAAATGACCTGCTACTTGCTTGTACATGATATAACCCAGATAATACGATATAATCCACCAATTATGATACATTATTAGGTTATATGTAATATTAAATTGAGGTTAAGATGTTTAACCTCCTTTCGAGGATAGAAAACTGATCATAATGAAAGGCACCTCGACTTTTAATCCGTCTCTTTGTTGTTTAATATCAGTGATGCATGTTTTTGTAAGTATGATCAATTTGTTGTTTGTCTGGTTAATGGTTGATTGCATTGTATTACCTTATGAGGAAGAATGTGTTGATATTAACTTGGCACAAAGCATCTAGTTACATTTATTCGAAAAGTAATTGAATGAGTGTTTACGGATCTGATATTTATCGTAAAAGGATGCACCTGATGACTTTACTATGCTTTCCAAAGAATTGATTAATAATCAATATTATTATATGCGATGATTGATGAAATTGTATACTACTTTATAAAATAACTATCCATTAAAAATACAATCGGTAATTGTATGAAATGTAAAAAATAAGTTATATGCATTCGCATTCTAAGATTATCAATGCTTGATTCGTTAAAAATTAATAGAGTTGCAGGCAACACATGTTTCTTCCATTGCGATTATGAAATATTGAGTAGTAAGTGTACATTCTTGGTTAATCTAGTTATTAAATAATAGTAACGTGAAGAGCAGGTGGCTGGAACTTGGTTATGTGATATTCCCCCCCTTAGGTGGAGGGGGAGTTGTCGGGAACCGATGAAGATTGTTGCGCTATTCCAGACACCCGGTGTTGCGAACCGACGGCTTTGGGAAGCATCAATCGCCAAGCCACTGATAAGGCCATAACCTAAGTTTTTAATATTGCATGATTCGGGACGTCTTAGGTGGAATTTTCCTTAGTTTTTATGTGTGTCGCCGATTTACTTAGTCTAGAGTTAAGTAATTCCAAATATTTTGTAAAGCGAAGCTATTCGTTACACTCTACAATAATCTCTAGGCCATTAAGAATGAAATATATAAAAACAAGACAACCAGAGATTGAAGTGGATGACGCGACGGACTGGCGCCTTGCCTAGGTCTGCTTTTTCTCACCACCAGTCGGTTCTCCGTAGACACCTGTGCTGTCGGCTTGTGCGCCTAGGCCCGAGATCGGATACACCCGAAAAGTGCAAGCGTGTGACAGAGTGTGTCGGAATGCCAGAGAAGCGTGGTGTGAGGGCGGGTTCTGTCTCACCACCACCTAGATTTAAGAATAGTATAAGGAAGTGGTGGTACCGCAAGGAGGGCTGTATGTGGGTGGTACGCACCGCTTCAAGGTTTAGATTTTTACATAATAAAATCAGTTGCTATCCGAATGCCGAATGGCTCAGAACAGGCTCTGTTCTCGTCTTTACCTTCCCAAAGGCGCAATACAGACAGCTGGTAGATGTCGACCTGATTTCTTTATTTCTGGACTTTTAAGGACTGTATGTGGGCCCAGTGCGTTCACCGCGCTATCACTCAGTACACGTAGGGAACGTGTACTGAGTGATAGCTCTTTCTTTCTCTTCCGTTGCAAATACACCTCCGATCGGAACCCGGTGCGTTCACCGCGTCATCAACCAGGGCCGCCGACGTTGGTTCGCGACACCCGGCGATATTTTCCATGTCGGGACCAATGTCAGATATTGCGTCATGTCATGCATCTGTAGTTTTGCCGAATTAAATGTTTATTCAGGCCACGCGAAGGTGCCACGGCAGATTATCGACACCTTATCTTTCGTGGAGCTAAAGGTGCATGTCGCACCTACAGTTCCGAAGATTTGAAATATCATACCGTACCTGTGGGTGATAATCCGGCGCACAGTGATTCATTTTTCAAAAAAGCTTGATATAATCCTTTATTTTGGTCATAGAGAGTTCAAATTTTCAAATTTCACTCGTGATATTATTTTATTGCATATGCATGTTAAACGTATGATTTTTATCGCGTGCTTGGACATCCAACCATGTTCTTGGAACTGTCTCTTTCATTTTTTTCCCTATGAATATTGGATTTTTACCACGCCATTCAATTACTTAAATCATTTTGTTAATATTTGCCAAGGGAAAGTTGTGTCTGATATCGTCGATGATTTCACTGACAACTTTCATTAGTCATTATATTGGTTCTAAGTAATCAAATGAAAAACTGTCCCAAGAGTTTGAAGATATTCACGCTGAATCGATTGATATATGATTTATAATCCTAGCAATACGGGAAATATGAAAAAAAAATGAAGAAACTAAAACTCGACATTTCACGGAAAAGACGTTTTTTAAACGATAAATATCTCAATAATTACCCAAGATTTAGGCATGAATGTGCATTACATAACAAACTATATTTAATGAGGAATGGATCCGTGCAAGAAGAGGCATTCTATAACATGTAGATTAGAAAATATTTTCGAACAAAGTTTGAATTTCACGTTTTAGTTCCGCATTTTGCCGCTACGTGGTACTGGTCGGATCTGGTCCTCTTAACACTTAACTACTTCAAAGGTACAAAACATTACAATAAAAATTTCAACAAATTATTTAAAAAAAGCTTATTATAATAATTTAGAACTGTACTAATAAACACAATCAGTTATTTCTAAAAGTTTAATTCATTTATTCTAAAATATCCTGTACATTTCATTTATCTTGACCTTCTCCACATTCGTGTATCACGCAGTTGAGAACATAACCCTTGCACTCGACGTAATACTGATTTTTATCAAAATAACTAACTGAATAATGCTCAGCGTTAGTTAACACCAACTTTAATTAAACATTTAGTAACTGTGATACAATGTACGCTACATCTCGACGAATACAAGTGTTGACACGGTGTTTAAGAAAGCCAGAACTTGCTTTCAACAATGTGCGAGCATATATCTCATCAAACACTGTGTCGATTGGTGATACAATCAAGGATGTAAAAGAAACTAAACTGCCTCAATATGTGCCTAGGAATTACTGTAAGTCTTTATTGTTTTGCAATATTAAAAGAGGGCTATGAATTCAGCCAATAATAAAGCCAATTTGTCATGATTTCACATTTATTACAGATAATGACAGTACAAATCAAAGCACGCTACATCATTTACGATGGATGATGCAGAAAGATATTCTCAAACAGGATATATTCCTGCTGGGTCCACCAGGGCCTCGGAGAAGGAACGTCGCTTTACAGTATTTGGAATTAACAAACAGGGAACATGAGTATGTTGCACTTAGTCGAGACACAACCGAGTCGGATTTGAAGCAACGAAGAGAAATACAGCAAGGAACTGCTTTATATTTTGATCAAGTAAGTGAATAATTTCTAAAAATGCAAAATATAAATATATAACCTTAAAATATATTTGTGTATACAGTATTGCAGGTTGCCACTTTTAAATATAATTTGGTGTATGTTTGGTTGCAGAGTGCTGTACGAGCTGCAATCGAAGGCAGGGTGTTGATTCTCGAAGGTATTGAAAAAGCCGAGCGAAACGTTTTGCCGGTGTTGAATAATTTATTGGAAAACAGGGAAATGCATTTGGAGGATGGGAGACTATTGATTCCAGCTGAAAGATATGATAAATTATTAGAGGTAATTCAATGAAATGTCTTGAAAATTCATATTTAATTTTAAACTTTTTTTACATAGAAATATTCGAAAGAAGAATTGGATAAATGGAAACTAGTACGAGTTAGTGAAGATTTCAGAGTTATTGCTTTAGGGCTTCCTGTTCCAAAGTAAGTTATAAACATTAAGAACCGCTTTTATTAAATATATTTGTTTATTTCTTAAAACTATTAAAACATTCTCTTTGTTTCTCAGATATCGTGGTAATCCTTTGGATCCTCCTCTACGTTCACGCTTTCAAGCTAGAGATGTTAATGTTAACAACTACCAGGTAGGACATTTCATCTTTTCTCCATTTCGTGTTACGTATTATATGCTTGCAAGTGCTTTTTAAAATGACGTATAAGTGGGTACGTGCAGTGAGCACCAGGTTCATAAATGCTCACTTTAGGAACTATATTTTAACATTTTGTTTCGGTGCGTAACTCGATGCAATCTTAATTATATATGTTCGTAAGTCGAGGTTCCAAAATTGGCTTGATGGTTACGAATTACATTTAAAAAGTTGTTTTAAACATGGCATATGAGAATCGATGAGGCTGGTAGTCATTTAAGGTACCATTTGGTATATATTTTCAGTTCGTAACTCGAGGTTCATAGATCCATTCATAGATTTCAAATTGCAATGGAGGTTTACAAATTTTACATAAAAATGAGTCACAATATGTCTTGATTTGGTTGGTAAATCGAAGCAATCGTAATTTCACATGTTCACAACTGGAGGTTTCACTATTAGGCTAAAAGTTTGGTTTCTAGTTTACGAATTATATACCCAAGTTGTGTTTAGCATGTCACATAATATCCCTGGAGACAGATAGTCATTTATGGTACCAATGTTGTACAGTTTTTTTTCTTCAATTTTATGAAATAAACTTATTTGTCCGGTCGGAGGCATCATATTTTCTTATTTAACTTGATGTTATAATACATTAAATAGGTTAGGTTAGATTAAGTTAGGTAATTTTGGGAAATAAACTTTTCTGCCTGGTCGGAGGCATCATATTTTCTTACTTAACTTGTCGTTATAGAACAGTGAATAGGTTAAAATGGCTTTGTCGAGCTATGTGTAGTCAATAATATGCAAAATCTACGATAAGTGACGTTGTAAATGTAAAGTTAGATGATATCCGGTCGGAGATTATTTCTTCTTGTTTAACATGAAAAAGGTGCAAATTTAAAACAATAAAAAATAAATAAATCTATCCGATTAAAGTTCGTAAATCGTGGTTTATAGATTAGGTCATAGATTTAAAATTGCAAAGACAGTTTAAATATTCCATGTTCCATTTGTTCATTTCGTATCATTCGTAACTGGAGGTTTCACTCAACTACTTAAAATTGATATGCCTGGGTATTACATTAGTAATTTTTATTATATATGAAGTTAATTTTCTTGTAATTAGGTCCTCTATTGGATGTTTGACTAAGCAATTCTGAAAGAAAGTATTCTCTAGCGCTGTATTTAATGTTGTCTTCGCGGCAAATCTGTTTTACACAGCCATTTCCTCAGCAATCCTGTTTCAAAATGGTGTCCAGCTTCGTCGCATCCTTAAATCCACTTATTTCGTCTTTTGAACGCTGTGTTCGAATTTCAGTCATATCATGAATTTGTTTGTTTCATAATTTTCCTAGGATATCGAACATGAGTGAAAAGCAAAGATTCTTCTGAAAATCGGTACTTCGAAAACATTGAATTATGAAGTACTTACCTAAATGAAAATGAAGCTTTATCTGATCAAAACAAAATATTCGTTATCATGTACAGGTCAGAATATTCCACTTTTAAAAGTGAATATTTTAAACTTACGAGGAAAATAAGATTTTCTACACGCGAACCAGAAAACGCTTTCGAGAACCCTTACCGCGGATTACATTCGCGCAGGAATTGTTTTGTTCCCACTCTCGTCGAACGCATTGTTCATCCGCGCGGCGGAAGGGCGGTTGGTTTTTGTGGTTCCATTTCCGGACAAATGTCCTTACGTATCGGTCGTGCCTGTCCCCGAGCTCGTCGACAACATTTGCAGGCGAAATCGCGTGCCGGGCCTCGCCACATTCCGGGCACGCTTTGCCATCCCCCTATTCCCGGCCGTGCTTCAAATCCCCACAGTCACATGTGGCACATGTTTGTTGTTCATTCCCAAATACCGTACGAAGCGAACTAGTGATGACCGTACACTGGGAGACGAGCAAGAAGCCGCTATTTGTGAAAACCATCTGGACGAATCATGGACATCATCATGCTGTGCTGCACGAGCACGATCCGCTATTATTCACTGGACCACAGACGAAAAACCGAAGTGTTGTGAAAAATACGAGAAAAGCGGGCGTGAAAAGTGCTCAAGAAAAGAAAACTTCACGACCACACATCGTCGAGAAAACTTACGATGAGAAGATTTACGAGAATGGTGAATATGGCGATGACTACGATCTAAACATTTCAACGATTCCCATTCCGATTGGTTCTAACCGAAAGTTCTCAACTGGAAAATTGATTAATCAACAGCCAACGCTAATTCCCGCCAACGAGCGTGAATTACGTAGGATTTACACGATTGATGTGGTACCAAATGACGTAGTTAAATGTCGAATTTATGATCCTTTCGGGGAGAATACGGAGTTACAAACACATCGTTTGACGAATTTTCAAAGATACCAATACGAAAGCAATCAAAATGTTGATTTTACTTGTAGAAAAGTTTTTGAGACTCCTAGAGATACAACCTTAACGGATCGTGTTCTAGTTTGGTTGGATCTTGCCAAGAACACAGTTGGTTCCAGTGGGAAGACGCCGATATCTCAAGAGGTACCAAAAACGAGCTGCACCAACATGGCGAATGTTGTGCGTGTCAACAATGTGGGGACGACTGTGACAGACAAGGTTCATCAATATGCTGCTGCGTCTCCGACTGCGGGGGCAATTAAAAACGCACGGCCCTATGTCAACGTCAGGGTCGTCGGGGGTGGTAGCGTCTTAGAGCCGGAGTCACGCACATCAACACCGAGGGAGGGTACGAATGATTACGCAAAGCCCATTCAGGAGCCACCACCACCGCAGCAGCAACAGCAGAGACGTATCGTCGAACCGCGCTTGCAAATTAATTCCGTCGGCGCGATCGACTGCTATCCGGTCGGTTACCGCGTGGCCAATGGTAATAATGGTAACACTAATGGTTTCGTGCACGATACGAAGAGACAGCTTCATATTTTCCTGCCAGACGTGATTAAGACGCAGGATTACTGTGACAGCGCGAGTGTTTCTGTTATAAGTAGTCGAATATCATCGTGATTTATTGAATAAAGATTAAAAATATTCTATTTTCATAATATCAACTATAACTATCCTTATTCCGGCGATTCTAATATATCTAGTATAGCTGGAAGAGGTCAATTTGTCAATAAATCATAACAGTATATCTGGAACTTTTCATGCTCCATCGACACTATTCAGAAAGTTGAGTATTCTTTAACCGGAGATACAAATATTTTTGAGGGAATCTTTTATTCAGGTAAAGTTGCAGAAAAGCACCACAAATTTATAACCCATTATTCTAATGGTGGATTTCAAAGTCGTTTCCTATAGTTTACGGCCCGGAAGTTGTAATCCCTGTCCATTGAGGGAACCCTGTTTAGAAATCTACCAATCATACTATGGACTTAACGTACAATTATCCAGAACAGCAGAACTTGTTTGTTTTGGCCTTAGGAAGGTTTAAATAACCGACTTCATAGGTTTGCTGATCCTATTCTTGTAAGGTTCCCCAAAAATTTATGTGTGTCATCAGATTCACTTCTGTGTTCATCTTTTTTATCTTTTGGTCCAGCCTCTTTTGTTTACTAGTTCCGTTAAATATAATCGAAATTATGGTCTAATTGTAAATTGAAATCTAAATCGGATAATTGGTGTCCTACTTAAACTAGTCTTCATTCTTAAAGTTATTACAACAAAATATAAAACAAAACTCTTTTAAGTTTGTATCATGATAAACTCGTGTTAAATTCCACGATAAATAGCTGTCAACTTTACAAAGAAATATATGCCTACCAAGACTGTACATCATATCCAAATTTATCCAATTTACAATCTTATCCAATTTCGCCTTCCTGCAAAGCTATCAAAATACTAGTCGTTTGTCGCGTGCAAACATTCCAGCCACTTTTTGCGCAACAATAAAATACAACAAACCGAATTACATTCACCCCTTTCCTCAGACCTCTTTCGTATCTTGGGTTTTATTGCCACCCTTTCTTTCCGTTCGTAACGGGGCACGATTTGGTAGTTAGTCCTGTCCGGATCGCTAATTACGAACACTGTCACAAAGTGCAGCCAAAATGGCCTTTTCCTCGAATTTCACCCAGTGCACGAGAGCACGACATTCAAATGGCCCGAAAAGTTGGCAGTAATAAGTTTTGCATAGTTTAGCCCTCTTCCCATCTGCTTCGTCGCCGGACGTAAAATATCGATGACATAAATAACATCCCCGTATGTCGACCGTGAGGCGGTGGGGTTGAATGATTTATTAATGTCTCGCACTGGTCGGTTGGGACGTTTTTTTCCCAACGGAAATCGATTCGCAGGGAATGCTTAGAAACAGCAGGAAGAAGTGTGAAAGCTTTCCGAATAACCTGTCATTGACGCCAGCCGATCATTAGCGAAGTCTAACTTTCCCAGCGTTCACTGTAGGCCATTATAATCAAGTTTAATTACCGATTAACGACGCCACTGCGTATGAATATTAAAAAGTCATCAGTCAATGAGGTGTGTGGATTTGGGCGTAGGGGTGTGAGAATGGGAGTGGTGCGGATTTTCCCAGTATCGATTCTTTTCTGCGATTTTCTAGATATCTGCCCAGATATTTACGGAAAATGCTTGGCTAGCATGTTGGATGGCCATTAGGGCGTTCGTGTTGATGGCGATAATCATTCTAACATTCAATTTAACTTTTCACGTGATTGCACGGTTTGGGGCACAGTCGAGAGAAGTGCGATGTTATCTCGTCGATGCTTATATTTATTGATTACTGTACTGGAAAAACTGCATTCGGAAAGCGGGGTGTTTAATATGTCGTTTATTGTTTCTTTTATTCGCAGGAATGGCTGGAGGAGTTGAAAACTATGGCACCAACTGCTCCCCCGGAGAAAATCGAACAACTATTATCTGTTGCCTTTGGCATGCTCAGCAAGGAGGCGTCTGTGTTGGGCATGCCTGATTTTCCTATTGATAATCTTCCAAGAATTGTCAAAATTTTAGTAAGTTTCTTTCAAGTACTTTACACTTCAACGAAATGAGAGTTTTATCGAAAGTGCATTTCATTTTATTCAACACTAAACTAGAATTATTCATTGGACAATATTTATTTAGGAATCAAATCCGGATCTATCAGTCTATAATCTCCTCTATCGAATTTATCCCTATCATATTTTTATGAAAGATGGCACAAAACAAGTAGAGGACCTCTTGCAAAGCTTCCAAGTAACACCCTCGCCTGTCGAAGCCCCTTCGATTACAGCAAGATTGAAAGACTTCCTCAGCGAATCGAAATCTAGTTCCGCAAGAGTTGGGGAAACTTATATTCCGACCGACTACCAAGATAAGCTCCTCGGCGAGATTTTGCAGACATTCGCAGTGTCTGACTTCTGTATTGTGGGCTCTCGTGGTTGCGGGAAGAGCATCCTCGTGACTAAGATCGCCGAAATGCTAAGCAAGCAAGTTGAGTCGATTGTATTGTACCAGGATATGACGTCGCGTGACCTGATCCAGCAGAGAACCACCCTGGATAACGGGGACACCGTGTGGAAGTTGTCGCCGTTGATTGAGGCCGCCCTCGAGGGAAAGATCGCAGTCTTGGATGGCCTCCACCGGATACATCCGAGCACGTTGTCTGTTCTCCATCGGTGAGTAATCGATAGTTGGTGGAGTGTAATTCGGTGTTTCCTTGAGTGGTATTGTATGAACTTTAGACTGGTGCATGATCGGGAAATTCAATTGCATGATGGCAAGCGGCTTGTCAGCGCTGAACGGGTGGAATTCCTACGAAGTCAGCTCGGGCTAACCGAGGAACAATTGGCCGCGTCTGGGGTGCTTCGAATTCATCCAGATTTTCGTATTATTGCCATCGCTGATCCACCACAACTGCACACGGGCATTAATTGGCTCTCGCCGGAAGTGCTCAGCTTGTTTGTCTTCCACGCTGTACGACCTCTCACCATGCAGGAGGAGATGCACATCATGACGTCGAAGGTAAGTGGCATTGATTTTCTTAATGACGCAACTTTTTTTCCTAACTTTGAGAATCATATTACAAGTACGGACCGATTTCGAAAGCTCTACATCAAATCGTTACGCTCGCGCATGTCCTACGTGAAAATCCTGATCAGACTTTGAAAAACCTGGCGGGTCATTTATCAACGCGACAGCTATTACGAATTGCGGCACGTATGGCTAAATACCCAACAGATGATACCTACGACACTGTCGAGAAGACGTTTATGATTAAGTTTCTGCCATCGTTAGCTCGAGATGCTTTAGAAAAGACAATGAAAAATGTTGGTATAGAACGCAATGATGATTTAGCTGATACACCTATTAAATGGAACGTCTCAGGTGATGTGGTTACCATTGGTCAGACCACCACAAACTTGTATAAAACCGATGCACATTCCAAGGTTCCCAATGTCTTATTTTACGATGTTCCACAACATATCAACCTCATGGAGAGATTACTTCAAGATTTTCAACTTGGTTACCATTTACTACTTGTTGGCAATCAAGGAGTGGGTAAAAATAAGATTGTTGATAGATTCTTGGAAATACTGAATAGGCCTAGAGAGTATATACAGTTGCATCGTGATACCACAGTGCAGACATTGACAATTCAACCAAACGTTAAAGACGGTTTGTTGGTTTATGAAGATAGTCCTTTGGTTAAAGCTATTAAGAACGGTCATGTTTTGGTTATTGACGAAGCTGATAAGGCTCCAACTCATGTGACTTGCATTTTAAAGACGCTTGTTGAGACGGGGAGAATGATTTTGAGTGATGGGAGACGAATTGTACGAAATAATGAAGATTTTGGCGAGAATTGCATTAAAACTCATCCGGATTTCCGTATTATTGTTCTGGCTAATCGTCCTGGTTTCCCATTTCTTGGAAATGACTTCTTTGGATCTTTAGGGGACTTATTCAGTAGTCATGCTGTTGATAATCCTGCGAAACAGTCAGAGATTGATATGTTGAAGCAGTATGGTCCTGATGTACCCATTGATGTTATTAAAAGATTGGTGGACGTCTTTGGGGAGTTAAGGAATATGGCTGATCAGGGATTAGTGAATTACCCTTATTCAACAAGGGAGGTTGTTAATATTGTTAAACATTTACAGGTATTTATATTAAGTAGAGGATAGTTCACCAGGGGACACTTCATCGGAAGTCATTTGTGATGATAATCGAGCCAAACTCTGATTTTCCAACTATAAGAATTTCGATAAAATATTTGTTTTGGATTAAATGCAATTTCGGTTAAATGACTTTTTATAAAGTGTCCTTACAGGAACTCTCTTCGGAAGCATCTTTGGAAATGTTAACTGTTAGCTATCCTATATTTTTCTGTAGAAATTCCCAGGAGCTGACCTAGAAGATGTCGTCTTCAACGTTTTCGACTTTGACCGGTACAGCCCTGAGTTAGTCGATACGGTAGGCCAAATTCTCTTCAAACACGGATTTTCCTCACAAAATGTCTTCACAAGCGAGTATATTCGCTCAAAGAGAGCCAAGGAATACCTTCAGGTAACAAAAGAATCAATATCCGGGAAAGATACAAGTGCTCCCAAACACGGCAAAGTCGACGAAAAGAACGAACCACATGTGGGTGGCAATACTTGGGCTGGTGGTACAGGTGGACGTGACACGGCAGGTTTAGGTGGAAAGGGTGGTCCATACCGACTAGATGCTGGCCATGAAGTTCATCAACTCTCGGATCGAGAAAAAGCAGAAGTCCCAGAGCACATTCAACGTGCTGCTAGAGAGATGGGAAAGAAAGCGTTTGAGGCAAAATTGAAAGAGATTGGCATGAGTGGATATGATGCTCATTTGTACTCGCAGTTTTCCAATGCTGTATGCAGACAAGTGCAGTCTATGCGTATGATTCTTGAGACGCTTCAAGCGAAGAACAAGGAACGCCAATGGAACAGACATCAGACGACCGGGGAACTAGATGATATCAAGTTGATTGATGGTATTCTCGGCGAGAAGAATATTTATCGACGCAGGAAGGAGAATGATCCTGAATTGGGGACGCCTCAATTGAAACCCAAACATTTTCGATTAGTTGTTGATGTTTCAGGAAGTATGTATAGGTAAGTCGACTGACCATATATTCCCATGACGTAAATGCGTCCTTCACTCAAAAAATGCAAAATTTTAAAATTTCAAGGTTTAACTCGTATGATGGCCGATTGGATCGTGAATTGGAAGCAGTCGTTTTGGTAATGGAAGCTTTCGAAGGATTTGACGATAAAATCCAATACGACATTATTGGACATTCCGGGGAAACGGATAAAATTGAATTTGTGAAGAAAGGAGATCCTCCCAAGGATAATAAAGAACGTTTAGACATCATACGGGTATGTTATCATTTTATTATATCTTATTTTCTAGATTGGGATTTGACAATGTTGAGAATGCAATGGATTTGGGAACAGATAAAGGGGTAGAAGTTATGAACAAGAATAGATGTTAAGATTGTGAGTCTGGCGTTGGAATTGTTTTACAAATATAGGTGATGCACGCACATTCCCAATATTGCTGGTCCGGTGACAACACCTTGGAAGCAACAGAATTATCCGTAAACTCGATGGTCGATGAGGATAGTGATGAGAATATCGTTGTTGTCCTCTCCGATGCGAATTTAAGTCGTTATGGCATTCCTGCCGCTCGGCTCGGAACGGCACTTACTTCGCAACCGAAGGTGAATGCCTACGCCATTTTTATTGGTAGTTTGGGCGATCAAGCGGAAAGGTACGTCCACTTACTATTGTTATTTGCGATTTTAATTGGATATCCAATAACGTCTTACTAGATATCTGGTAAAATTTGCATGTTAATGAATACAATTGTGCGTTTTGTTTTTATTCCAGATTGGTCGCGAATTTACCTGCTGGTCATGGGTATGTTTGCACAGATTTGACCAAATTGCCGCAGATTCTCAAGCAAATTTTTGCATCCTCGTTGATGAGTGTCTCCGATTCTTGATCTTCTTTTAGACCAATTATGTTTTTGTTTTGAATTAGTCCAATTTCATTCAATATATATAATTAGAGGTGGAAAGAATAAATAAATTATATTTTATGTTACATTAAAGTTTGTTTTTCTCTTCCTTACAAAAGTAATAACTAGTTTAGTTCTTCAGGATTCCAGGAACTGGTCTTCATCTCAAACGTCATTTCATCTTTTTTTGTATATTATTAAGTTTTCGTTTATAGAAAAAAATGTTGAGTAATAAACTGAATTTTTGCTATGTAGATTTACGAATAATTCGACTATAAAATTATATGGTGTTTTATAGCTTTTTATTGCGTAGTTTAGTTTTATCAATTAAAAAATTTTATGTATTAATCAAGATCATTTTTTATCAATGCATATGTTTATTTTTGTGTAATAAAATTTTTACAACTTGCGCTAATTTGCCTATAATAATAAAAACTAAACAGTGGCACTCAAACAATTACTTATTTCTCTCTCTAAATAAGTCGATGACTACGTCTAAATAAGACGATGATAAATACAGTAGTAATTCTCTTGCGATCCATATAACCATCTTTGAAGGGCATGTTGGTCTGGTAATATTTGGTCCAGACGTGCTTAAGCCACTTTATTATCTGCTCATCTCCTATTTTTTTGATGCATGTTGACCCCAGTCTCGCCTTCTCTTCCGTCTCAGCCGCACTTGTTTTACTTATTTGTACAGAAGTTCGTTGAGGATTGCAATATGAGTGAAAAAGAAAGAGCAGGAAATTGAAATAGAATACAACTTTAAAATGGCGTTAGAATTGTTAGCGATGTTAACTTTGCCAAGTGAAAAATATGATTTGGACATGACAAAATAATTTTAATTATACAATATAGTTATTAGCAAAAATATGCGCTTACCATATACAAGGAACATACTACAACTAGCAATGCCACACCTGGAAATTCTAAACTGGAATGTTAGAATGCTTCGCATCGGAATGTCCTTTAAACTTGCCCCAGCAAACTTAGCCGTAAATATTTATTATCAGTATCATAGACAGCGATAGCACACTTAACTGCCTAAGTATTATGTTCAGAGTTAAACAAGTTTATAGCTTGGCACTGCTTTTGGTTCCATGTTTGGTTACCATACAAGGTATCATGAATTTCATCATTGACTATGTCTATCAAAGTCAATCAAAATATGTAAAATAGGTTTATATTTTGATTAGGAGCCAAACAATGTGGCAAAATTAACACCCGTCCAAGCCCATCAAAACTACAAGGGAAAATAATTCGTGGCTACGAGGTCGGGTACTTTAAATATCCTTGGTTTGCAGCCTTAGAAATGGATGGGGATGTTTACTGCGGGGGTGCATTTATTGGAAATAATTATGTTATGACTGCTGCGCATTGTTATGATGATGTACGAGGGTACGTATTTGCAAGCATTAAAGTTTTGGTACCAATACTCTTAAAAAATTCAAAACTATTGTAGGAATTTGGAAAGTTATTACAAGATAAGGGTAGGTGCATATAACCATTGTAAGAAGGAACCAACGCAAACGCTTTATAAAGTAGCAGAAGTGATTATTCATGAGAAATATAAATCGAATAAGCCTTATTATGATATTGCCCTCCTGAAATTAGCAGGTGACACATCACCATATATGCCAATATGTCTACCAGCTCGAGGTAAATACTCCTTTCATCAAGATCTTGTAGAATTACTCGAAAATGTTTTATTTTAGAATTAAAAGACAATGAGTATGAACCTGAAGCATGGATTGTAGGATTTGGCTCAACTATAGAGAATAACGATAATTCATATCCTTGTGAAATGCGCGAAGGACGCATTTTAACCTATGATAATGTGACTTGTCGCAAAATGGTTGAAAAGCTTTCTGAAGGCGAAATTAAATATGCTAGATATATAAAAGCAATTTGTGCTGGTTATAAATCTGGAACTATCGATACTTGTCAGGTGCTCAATACGAATATTATATGCTTTATGAGGTTATAAGCGCAAATTTTTAACCTTAAAGTATTTTAGGGCGACAGTGGGGGACCGTTAATGATGATTGACTCGATGACCAATAAATGGACTCAAATTGGTAAGGTTATAAAATCAGCTTATGCTTTTTGTCAGCTAGCAATAATGTCAAATTTTTGTCAGAACTAACCTCAACTTTACGTATTGAGGTTAATTATTTGTACAAACAGAGGGCTTAGGTTATAGATCATTTCCAATTTGTAGGCGTAACTTCATATGGTTGGGGATGTGGCCAAAAAAACCAACTGGGTGTTTACACAGATGTATCAAAATATTTAGAATGGATTAAAGACGAATCTGATATATCCCCAACAGATTATAATCAAGAAATAAATCTTCCTCATAATGAACATGTTGAATCGTATGAAAATCATAATCCTACTGATAATAGTATCCTGTCTGGTTTGGCAGATAATTTTATGAAGATCTATGGTAACCCACGTGCTATCTTCAACTTGTAACATACATTAATAGAAACATATTTCAGATCATATGATGCAAAGTGATCACCCTCCAGCTGAAATAACGATTCGTTTCAAGAATAGACCACGTAGACCCAGAAATAAACATGGCAATCAACATAATTAAATCGGAGTAAAGCAATGTACTTAAACCTGCCTGTCAAAAATGTTATTAAAACGGAATAAAAAATGTCAGCCACATAACACCGACATTCGTCTTTGTCATTACAAACTACTTCTTTTTGTTTCCCGGACAGCCTCATTTGAATGCTTGTTAAGATTTCGCTCATTTTCCATTTTTTAAATTGGAGCCGTCGAGAATAAATGATATCAAAAACACGCTTCCAATTATACTATAACAATGAAACAAATATGATACGATAACTTATAATTCATCTACATATTGACAATGGATAAAACATTTCACAACTAGTTACCACTCCCCCCGTATATCGCTGTCACGCGTATTAAAAACCCTCTATAAAAACTCCTCCATCTACCAATTGTATTACAATCCTTGCGCGAAGGGAATAATTGTTCATTGTGCAATCTGGACTTTGGCGATCAGTAGCACGAAAATGAAGCCGCTACTAGTAGGAATCGCGTTATTCGCCCTAATTCAGGTTAGAATATAAATTCTTTTCGAAATATGACTTTATACAAATGTAAATACGTGTTACAATTTATTCCAGGGCATCCTGAGCACAATTCGGAAAGATTGTGGTAACACCCTCAAATTAGTCCTTCTAAACTATAGATGTAGACTCTTGTTTGTTGCAGAATGTGGAATTGGTAATATGGAGGAGATTGATGTACGAATCATCAACGGAAAGGAAGCATTCCCTCATCAATATCCCTGGATGGTTTATCTGCAATACATGGGAAAGCCATACTGCGGGGGCGCTATTTTGAACGATCGTTATATAATCACAGCAGGTCATTGCTTATACGAGTAAGTCCTAGCAGGTCCTAAGTTTTGGAAAATTAAAGATGGTTTTAATGTCGCACACAGTCTCAATCCGAACCAAATGTCGGTAGTCGTTGGTGGACACGACAGTAAAAAACAGGATGGGTATGTCATGGCTGTTGAAAAGACTATTCTTCATGACAACTACACACGATATGACGCCTACGATGATAACGATATTGGGTTGATTAAGTTGAAACAGTCAATCCGGATCAGTGAAAATGCTCTTCCGATTTGTTTGCCTAACCCTGGTATTATTTATTTTCTATTTTTTATCTACTTAACCTAAATACTACGACTTGTTCAGAATGTAACCTGTATACTTAAATTATAAATTGTATTAGCGTCTGAGTATGCTCGTGCCAAAGTGGTAATCGCTGGGTGGGGCATCACGGAAAAGAAGCAAATGTCTCGGTTCCTTCTGCATAATGAAGTTCGTGTCCTTACCCAGAAAGAATGTGTGCGTACACCTACCATTGGGTTGAAGTTTAGGCCAACTGAGAATTTATGTGCGTATGGACACAGAACTGACACATGTCAGGTTAGTTTCTTTGTTCTTTCAAAACCAGAACTATTTCATTCCAAAATTCACAAAAACAAACATGATAAAACCATTCATTCATCCAGATCCATTCAGCTTAAGAACAGGAAGAGAAAATGTATGTGTTCTTAAGCTAGTAATACTTAACTTAAAGGCTTTTTGGGAATATTTTCAAAGAATTTGATGAATATCATGCCCTGTTAACCTAAGTGTCCTTAGTCTACATTTAGGTTAGGAATTAAGTATGAGAACGTAGCAACATAAATGCCTTTAGCTGATGCCCAACAGCAAAATGGCGTAAATTGGGTTAGAGTTCCTCAAAATATAAATTTTAATTCACAGGGAGATAGTGGATCCCCATTGGTGTACGAAGCATCTCCATACAAGTTCGAAATTGCAGGTAAGTCACTCAACAACAACATAAACCCTTGAAAAAAAGAACTCCTTTAGTACTTTAGTACCATTATGAAAGCAACTGAATTTTCTTTCAAGCATGATTAAACTAATAATCTTCTCAGGTATTGTCTCCTGGGGTGAAGGTTGTGCTCCAGCCAACACCCCTAGCGTATACGTGAAGGTGACTAACTACCTTCGCTGGATTGCACGCAACTCGATGGATGGCAGATACTGTTCCCCAAATTAAGCAAGGTGTTACCATAATAATAAACACGAAGTTACCAAATGAAATTTATATTTATCAAATTTCCATTTTATCCACCTAATCAAACATAATTTAATGCTCGTTGATAACATCGAAAGAACATCCTTCTATCATATAAAATCCATGTGTACATATTTGGTGACATAGATTAGCGGCGTGTAGAAATTACAAAAAAAAACTAAACAACAATGTTTAACGTAGTCCGCATAAAGGGCCAATATTGTTTTAATGTTGGCACAGCAACTTACAATGTGACGTTCAGAGGAAGGTACGTTTCAGCGTGATATCTTCATCGATAAATAAATTATTGCGATCGAGACCGAGGTTAAAGGGAATGAACACTAGTATATACAAGTATATTATTATTAGTAAATCACGTTCGACGTCGTCTTGTCGCATGACGACGTTACCGCCTCCTCGAGATTGCTATCCAGCTTGTGATAGTTGGCTGAGTTCGGACGGCGTCTGGGTTGTCTTCTTCCACGTCTTCCTTCGAGGACCAATGCGAGGATCTGTGGAAAGAGGAGGTTGCTGCTTGATGACAAAGTCACACTTATAACCTAGAAAAACTGGTCCTGAACTGATCTTGACAAAATTCAACAGAATATTCCTTAATATGTAAGTAAAAAACTTGTAAAAAAAAACTTATAGGTTACATACTTACTCGTCAACTAACTAGAAACCCAACCTAAAAGATGATAACTTAAAAATGCACTTACCTTTTGTTTATTATGATATCCAACATATCCCATGACGAACAATATGCAAAACATCATGAAATACGAGAAGAAATACGAATCGTTGCTGGAAAGATCGTCGTCGTTGATACTAACACCGTTAAATTCCTCATCCTTGCTCGTCTGTCGTGGCTTGCCCTCCCTCACGATCGGCGTCGACTGTTCATTCTCCAAAAGGTCTTCCCTACTATCTTCTTCATAGTTCCCAACCATGACCTCATCAGATTTATCAGCTGCCTTGGTTGTAGAAGGAACCTGAACGCTCTTCACCTGCACTTCTTCATCTCTACCAAGACTCACCGGTTCCTTATTTACGTCATGCTCAGGTTTTTTATTGGGTGATTGTACTTCCAAATTTACTTCCTCTTCATTATCGGTAGTTTCTACAACTTTTTTTGATACCGTCTCAGTTGGGGCCTTCGCCACGCTTTCCGCAACAGTCGATAACTTCTCAGAAATTGCCATTGTGGATCCTTTAATACTATTGGTACCAATATTTAGAACGGTTTCTACTTTTTTCAGTTGTGTGGGATCATCCTGTTTAGGAATATTTTGGTTGCTTTTCAAGTGTACAGCTTTTTCCACCATAGGTTCTATTGGTTGTGGAGCCTGAGGAAGGGGAGGTGGCGGATTCTGATTCACTGAATCTTGTACAGCTGAATTTAAAGCTGGACCTGAATTTGGAACACCATGTTCTACGGGAATCTTCATTACAGGTACGGATTGATTAGCAACAACCGGATACGTAAAATTTTTTATAATAGTCTCAACACCTTTACCGGTAGGTGCAGGAGGGAATTGAGACTTCTGTACTGAAGAAGTAACATCAGACATTTGCCTTACATTCTGCGAGGCAAGTTGCGTCAAAACATTCGCCATCAACGCAGAATAACTGCAAGGCTTCATCACACTATCATCCGAGTCTGTGCATAATTCTCCACAATACGTATTCTTTTTGAGAGCTTTCCCTATCTTCGACTCATTATCAAATTGATAAAATCTACGTAAATCCACGCAGACATCACTGACGTTCTTGGTATTTACAGTCTTCAAAGCTGCCTCTGAGATAATCTTCATCACCACTTCTTCGTTGCCTTGCGCGCAAAGCGCAACAAAAGTATCATAATAAAGCAAACAGTGCATCTTCTCCAAGTCGTAGCGGCGCGACGGATCAGCAGTGGACACCACATCGTAATTACCGCACTCCTGCAGGAATCGTAGGTCCTCACGCAGCAGTGATGTGTTTTGTAAATAAGTGCACTTTTTGAGCGTGGTCCATTTGACTAGCGTTTCGTACATGTTGTTTGAATTTGGTGCACATTGCACCACCACGATGATGGTAAACAGGAATAGTGAAAACACTGCCAATCGCTGCATTTTTGCAATATAACACGCAAAATTAGGAGTCCTACGCGTTCGATCTGAATATGTAAAATTCGACGAAAACTAGGTTATGTCGGTGTTTTTGTAAATTGTGCAAATATTCCAGACTACATCAAGGTATTTACGAAGTATTTCGGTTTGATTACTTATCGTCGGGGTATTTGAATAGAGTATATGAATTGATGTGCTTTGCGTGCACCGCTCACGCGATAAACTTTCGGTATACAAAAAAAATGTTTGCGGTTTTTTTCACTGATGAGTTATGATGACAACACTAATGCGACCAATCACATTGCGTCATTTGACCGTGGCTCACTCGAGATTTCTGACGATGAGCACAATCATTAGTTGATAGCAACACGCTCATCTTCTCTATATATGGAGGACAAATTAACTTTCACTTGCGTTAATTGACCTTACAATTGATTATCGACCATGTATTTTAAATTAACCGCTTTATATTTTTCAACGAACGTTTTCGAGTTTTCACGAATGATTCCGACAATTTGTTAAATTTCAAAAGTGGCTTAATCGAGGTTGCTTTGAATTAGAACGATTTCCCGTCGATTATTCCTATCATTATTTGAGAGCAACTGCGCCATGTTCTATAAGAAATAAGATATATCAACTTTAACTTGCGATAATTAACGTTATTATCGATTAACCGTCATGTATTTTAAATTTACCGCTTACGATTCCCAAACGTACGTTACCGAGGATACCCGATCATTTCCAACGTACTGTCAAACGTCAAAATAAACATAACCCTACATTTGAAATAACGTGTTCAAGTCCTCAATTGTGGTCAAATACTTTTAGACAGTTAAACACTCTTGCACAATATTAACAAACTCCGAATAATGGAGTACCTACAACAAGCCGCCCCTTTACAAGGAGCCAAACGAATGTAAGTAACCTTCATTATTTCGAAAAACGATCTTACAATTTTCCTGCAGATTATGTTGCGAATGCGGTATACCAATCGAACCAAATCCTTCAAATATGTGCGTCGGTTGTCTGCGTGCCCAAGTGGACATAACGGAAGGTATCCCAAAGCAAGCAACACTACACTTTTGTCGTGGCTGTGAGCGTTACCTGCAGCCTCCAGCAGAATGGATCCAAGCAGCTCTAGAATCCAGAGAATTACTCTCGCTTTGCTTGAAGAAGTTGAAAGGTTTGAGCCGAGTTAAACTCATCGACGCTTCGTTCGTGTGGACAGAGCCGCACTCTAAGCGCATCAAAGTCAAATTGACCGTGCAAGGAGAGGTCGTGGGAGGGGCTGTTCTTCAGCAGGTTTTCATAGTCGAGTATGTGGTCGCACATCAAATGTGCAATGAGTGTCATCGCACAGAAGCTCAGGATTATTGGCGTGCAATGGTGCAAGTCAGACAAAAAGCTATCAATAAGAAGACATTCTTCTACCTGGAACAACTTATTCTCAAGCATAAGGCTCATGAGAATACGCTGGGAATTACTCCTATTCATGGTATGTTTAATTTTTTTTATTTTCTATTTTTTTAACGTTTTAAACCGGAATAAGTCGATCTGAAAACATTGTTAGTGTAATACTTCGAAGAAAAAGACGTTTTTTGAGTTTAATAGTAGATGAACCAAGATTTGTTCGGAATTTGGCAAGTTATTCATGAACTTTAAAAAGTAGTGAATATTTTAAAAAAGGAATAACTTGAAAAAAGTTTTGAATATATAAAAGTTAATTAAAGTCTTAAAATAAAATTTCCAGAGGGTTTGGATTTCTTCTTCGTATCCGAAGCACATGCACGCAAGTTAGTCGACTTTGTATGTGCTGTACTGCCTTGCAAATACCAACATTCGAAGAAATTGATTTCGCATGACATCCACAGTAATACCTACAATTACAAATTTACATATTCCATTGAAATCGTGCCGATTTCCAAGGATAGCGTCGTGTGTTTGCCGAAAAAATTGAGTAATCAACTAGGTGGCATACCACAATTGTGCCTTGTCAACAGAGTAACCAATGCAATTCATTTGATTGATCCTTTGTCAGGACAAAGTAAGTTTTTTCTATTTTCAGTTTTTTGTTTGTATTTTGAATATAATTTAAACCTTGTTCATATTTGTTTTTTGTTTTAAAGTGGCCGAAGTAAGCAGTACACTCTTCTGGCGTTATCCCTTCAACAGCATCTGCAATCCCAAGCAATTGGTCGAGTACATCATCATGAATATCGAAATAATTATGGAGAAAGACAAGAAGACATTCCCAGGACAAGGCGCTGTTTCCACGAAGCATGTTTTGGCAGACGTTTGGTTGGTGAAATCCTCAGAATTGGGCATCAACGACAATCTGATACACACTCGAACGCATCTTGGACATATTCTTAAAGTGGGCGACACTGCCCTTGGTTACAACCTGGCTGATAGCAATGTCAACGATGCAAACTATGATAAGTTGAATAGTGACCGGATTGCTGATGTTATTCTCGTGAAGAAGTTCTATCCGGAGAGAGATAATGCTCGCAGGAAGCGTGCTTGGAAGTTGAAACATTTGGCAGAGGAAACTACGGCTCTTAATATGGAAACTAAGTATGTTTACTTCACTCTATTTTTTTGAATGATTTTTTAAATTTTATTTTGTATTTTTAATGAACGAAATTTTAATTCTAGCGACTACCACGAGTTTTTGGATGATTTGGAAGAAGATCCAGCAATGCGTCAAAACGTGAATATCTTCAAGGACACTTCGAAGATGATTCCAGTGGATGCAGACGATGAAATCGACCCGACAATGCCGAGGATCACTCTGGAAGAGATGCTCGACGATTTGGTCATTGACGATGTTGATATGGCTGAGGTTTACGAATAATTTTTTGTATGTTGGTCATTCATATACAAGTGGAATGCAATAAAAAGGGGGATTGATACTTAAACCTAGTATTTTATTAGTTTTTTACATACTTATTTCTATTTTCAATGCAGCGATTCCCAGTTGATTTTTTTCTGTGAAAACAGGTCCTCCTGACTGATATTGTCTAGAAAAAGTGCCTGTTTTCGAATATACTTTACCATACACTCAAGATGCTCAGGAGTAGCTTCTCTCTGTTGGTACAGGCGTCGCCAAATGGCACCTGCAAGAGTTTTGTCGTCACCTTGGAGGCCTTCATCATAGGCGATTAATGCCGCTTGAAATTGTTCAGAGAGTTGTTGGATTTGTGCACGTACACCAGAAGGATTATGTGCCTGCAAAATATTTAAAAATTAGGATCTACAGTTGGGATGGTAACAAGCTAATTCTTATTAATATCAACATTATTTCCCGTCCATCTGTAACAAAAATGAAGAAAATATAAATACTCACCCCCAATTTCTTAGCTCTTAATCCAACATCCGTCCACATTGCTTGGACAATCGAATTCCTCATAATTCTGCCTTCATCACCTTCAGCCATACAACGCACCATCAACAACCACACGTGAATCTCAGTAATCACAAACCACGAATAAAACGTATCAGGCAACATGAACTCATCGAAGAATTCACTGTAATTTATTTTATCTGCTACTGATTCATACAATAAGTAGCCAGAAACATTTAGTTTCTAAAAAGATATTGCCATGTAACAAAAAAAAAACAATAATATATACATGAAATATAGCAAAACTCACATGTTTTTGCACATTTATAAAGGGAATTTTCTCCATAATTCTGGTTAATAATGATTTGTTTTCAGTTGTTAGAAACTTTGATTCTGCTTCAACTTTAGTCGAATTTGTATTATTTCTAGTTGTACTCAATGTTCTTTGGTTTAAAAGGATTCTGTAATTCACTCTAACTTGAACTACATTATTACAGGTGAAATTTGTTGTGAAACGCACGATGGGTGCCTAGAATTAAGAGGTTTATAGTTTATAATAACAAAACAAAGATTGTGTAATCCATACGTACTTTACTTGCATGAATTGTTCGAAAGAAGTTCATCATGATTAATGTTGTTAAACGAATTATCGATTAAGATATACACATTGATGATTGTTTCAACTTTATACGGTTGATAATTGCATTTTATATTAGTTTTAACAGTGTTTCGGGGCTTTTGAAGCACTTGCACACTAGCATGCAAAGCAAATCTAACCTCAATTTCTACTCGTCAAAGAAGTAGTGTTAGATTGTAATTAAATTTTTACTAACATACAACATCAATGGTTAATTACAAAATTAACCAAATCTTGAACATTTATTATCTATTTATCATTTAATATAGTTTTAAATTAGGAATTGTTAAAGAAATTCAAATATTTTATATAAATTTGTCAAAAATATCAAAATGTCGAATGTCAAAATGAAAACTACAAACAGCAAGGAAAAACCACAGAGGCGTCGAAACTCTTAAGAGGACCCCTTGCTAATTAAACCACTAAAACAATCCATACATTTTTTTAATTAATAAAAAGCTTTATTTACCAAGATTTCAAAACACACATAAAACGAACTTATTCATTCTTATTCTTATTAGTAACCTCCACAAGAAGTCAAAACCAAATCCTAACTGATTGTAGTATGGATTCTGTGTCAGTGTCAATAACATTAGTTTGCGCATGTATCACTACAATATCGCACAAAACTTGCACAATTCACAAGCAAGTGAGCTTACAGTTAGTTTTAACCTACACTAAACTATGATTGCTTTCTTAAATATAGTTTTCGTAACCTACAAATGAAAGGGTGACAATTTAGAGAAATGTTGACATTTTTATATTAAAATGGGCTTCGAGAATTATGAACTTTTATTATGACGTATTTGTAGTTGGATCAATACCCTTGATCATCCTGGTAATCAATCATGGCAGGATGACAATGCCCTTTGCCTTTCATAGCGGTTTCACCTCGATTTTCCATGACTTTCTTGATTAGATCGGTGGACGCTTGTTTTGTATCGTAGACATGGCCCCATTTCTTTAAGAGGTTAAGGAAGTGGAGGGTTCCATTAAGGTAACCATGCTCGGAGGCGCGGTAATCCCATGGGAAAGTGTGGTGAAAGTTATGCCATCCTTCACCCATTGCTACAAATGCGACTAGGCGATTTTCACGTGGATTTATTGTTCTAAAAAGTATTTTTAGGATTATTTAAAATTTTAAAAAATCGTTATGATCAATATAGGTTAATACAAATAGGATAAGATCATGTTTTCTTTGAGATTCACATTTCAATTCCACAATTTCGCCGCTATGTGGTACCATCGGAGTTCGATCCTCTTGAGGGTAAGGTTTTAAAACTTAGAGGTTACAAAATTTAGAGGTTAAAATACTTACGCATCATAAGGTTTGCTGCCATACATATGCGCAAACGAATTAACAGCCCATGTGATATGCAGAACAATACAATAACGTGCCAAACATTGAGTCAAAATTGCATTACTCCAAGTTTCACCCCAACAATAAACAGGGACTATTGTGGGCAAAAAGAAGCAGAAAAGCACACGCAGAAGAATGAAATGCCTAAAATTTCAAACGTATACAAACAAAAAGCAATAAATTCTTAACACCTACTTATCATGAAATTGAGCAATTGGATCATTCAATATATCACTCATATCAACTTGTTTTCCTTTCTTTAGAACTTCCGGATGCTTCTTTAAAAACAACCAACCAATATGACTAAAGAACAATCCACGGTTGGAATTATGCGGATCAGCATCCGTCTCCGAATACTTGTGATGTACACGATGATCTCTAACCCACTCAAATATAGGATTCTGTAATTAAGAGTAGTTACAATCTAAGGTTATGCCAAAATATGTACAGTGGGTTGCCTAATACATACATGTCCAGCGGCTGAATAAAGAATCATAAACAGTATTTGTAATGGTATAGATGCTTTGAAACTTCGATGGCAATAATACCGATGAACTCCACCTGTCACACCAAAACCGGCTGCTATACCAACAACACAACCTAAAAACGTAAATATGTAAACATATAAGCTCTAAAACTAACCTTAAAGGTTTGTTAGATAAAAGTTACCCCAAACAACCGATTTCCACGCTTGCAGATAAGGAAAAACAAAACAACCCATTACGGTACTAACATTAAGTAAAATTAGCGGAATAATATTATGCCAAACAAGTTCTGTTTCATATTCTCCGAAAATGCCTTTGTATCCTTTAATCTTCGATGCCTCCTCGACATCTACAGTTTTCTTAACCTCGCCTGAACTAGATTTCGATGTTTCAGCTGCAATGATTCGTTTAAGCACACTTGGTTTCTCGAAAGTTTTCTGACCAGTCGCAGGAAGGATTTCCGGTTCCAAGATGGTGGTCGCGACAGCCACGTTGTTATAGGGCGCCATCTTGAAGTTACCTCAATATCTGAAAGATAGAAAAAATTACATTTCACTATTCAGAAGTTTCTAAAATTGTTGAAATTAATTGTTGCTAGAAATGTCAACATGTAATGTTTAGTTATTCTTTAGCTAAACAAATGCAATGTTAATATTTCCAGTTAGCATTTTACATAATTCGTTTGCTCTTTTATGCAATGACAAAGTTTGTGCTAATATTTGCCAGAAAAAGTAGAATGTGCAGAATATCATCATGTCATCATTACTACATTGTTCAAACTCATAAATAATTAGATACATGGATTAGATTGGATGAGAATACTACTTAAGACCGTTTTAAACTTTATGACTCTTTTGAGAAGTGTAAAATTTCATTATTTAAGTTTGATTTAATATGTTTGACAAACATATCATGAAAATTGCAGGATGTAAGTATTTCTTAATCGTTTAAGCGTCTATTGTTTAAACACATTACGTATTGACAGTTTTAACAATTAAGTTAGTGGCGGCTTTCCGCGTTGTGGAGCTGGGTACTCGTTAGGTCACTGCAGTTAAGCAACGTCTTGCGTAGCTACGCGTTGCATGGGTGACCACTTGGTCTTTCCACTAGAGATGTCAAAAAAGTATCGGTATCGATAAATATCGATATCATGTGTCGATACTTATCGACTACTTATCGATACTTTCATTTTCGATACTTATCGATAGTATCGAATTAGTCATTTTCGATACTTTTTGACATGCCCTACGCTGACGCCATCTATTAATCACTTAACATTAACAAACACGACGACTAATTTAAGATATTGAAATTAGCGAATTGTGTGGGAAGTCATGTGTGATCCTTTATAAAATAATAATAATTAAGTTATAAAGAGGATCAACATTTAATAGTACAGTGAAACCTGCAGTATCCGGAATTCTGCCTAATATGTCCTTCCATCCGTTGATTTACGTGACATTTTTGTTTTTTTTTTGTCGATTTTCTGACAAAGCGTACTGATACAAATTTTCTTTTTCTTTTTAAAACATATTTATACATGCATAGAATAAAGTTTATGCATTTGTGTAAAGCTGATTAAGGTTATGTCAAATTTTGTAAGAGGTTACTTTTTTGTATATACAGATTATGTAAGCTCTTGTAACATTTGTTAAGAAGCTAATATTTGGTAACAGAGAAAGAACGTTTATCATATTCTTCACAAAAGAATTAAGACACTGTCGATGTGATAATTAACATCTGCATATTTCTCAATTTTATTGTAAATAGCAAAATTGTCTTCAATCTAAATAAACTTGATCTTTGCAGCATTCAAATATAAGGTTGTGTAATTCTTTTGTAGGTTCAGTAAATGTTTATGTTTAAATTTGTTTGTTGATTTGGTTGCATAATATGTATATGTTTAAAAGGTGAGTAAAGAGCCACGAGAGCTGTGATTATAATTGCTTTCCTTTCCATTTACTAAACAAATTTGTCCTGTCACAACCTTAACATAAATAATCGTTGGTAGTAAAAAATGTTATGCCAGTTAGATTTTCTTGCATAGCAACTGAAAGCAAGGGACTAAATAAAGCAATGAAGTAACTTTTATATCACACAATCATCACAATGTAACAAAGTATTTTTATGTTCATTTTCCCTTTCAAATAATTCTCAATTGCATCAATTTTCAGTCAAACCCATGGCGGACAATTCGTGTAGGCCCTTTATAAGTATATTTAGTTGCCTAGCACTTACATGACAAGAAGCTGTATCATGAATCAAGTTACCAGAATAAATATAATTACATTTCTTTGCAATCGCTAAACTTGTCCGGAATAACCTAACCTGAAATATAACGTAATCTAATTTTCTTAACTATATAGAATAGATTAGAGATCTATTCAATCCTGCAAATTTAGAGGCAAAGATTACAAGGTTGGTTTTGTTTAACTGAGTATATTTGGTTGCCTAACCCTTAGATTTTAAGACGTTGAAAAAATAATTATGATTACACTTACTTTCCTCTGACATCCCTTATCTAATCTGTTCTAACCTCAACCCAACCTAAAGCTGGGAAAATGAAGTTAAGACAGGCCCTTAACCTCATTTCCTTAGCTTAACGTAATTAAACCTAATCAAAACGAAGTTTATCTATTCTAAACCAACTTATTTAAGAGGAAGAGAACTATCGAAGAAATAAATTTTACAATAGTTTAGGGGACAATGCTGTGTAATGCACCCTCAAAAGTCACATAAATCTAAATTATATCACACACTCATCACAATGTAACGAAGGGTTTTATGCTCATTTTACCTTTCCGTCGTTCCCCTAACCGAAAATATATCTATCTATGACCTACATGGACAAATAATTTTCAATCGCATCAATGTAAGTATATTTAGTTGCCTAGCACTTACATGTCAAGGAGCTGTATCATGAATCAAGTTGCAAAAATAAATATAACGACATTTTTTTCTGAATCGCTAAACTAGTCTGGAATTACCTAACCTGAAATATAATCTAACCTAATTTTTTAAAATTATATTGCAGATATTAAAAGTCTATTCAACCCTGCAAATTTAGAGGCAAAGATTACAAGGTTGATTTAGTTTAACTGAGTATATTTGGTTGTCTAACCCTTAGCTCTTAAGACGCTGAATAAATAATCATGACTACTCTTACTTTCCTCACAAATCCCTAATCTAATATGATCTAACCTCAACCTGGCAGAAGACGTCAGGCAATAGGCCAACAAAGCAGCGAGAATATCTGGATGCCTTCGGAACTCTATATGGAAGAACCGGAACATGTCTATAGCCCGCAAAACCCGTATATATAATGCCTGCATACGACCTATTCTAACCTACGCCGCGGAAACAAGAGCGGACACCGCCCTCTAAGAGCTATAGCGGACTAATCATCTGGGACAAGAAATGGAACAGCGATATTAGAAAGAGGTGCAATGTACCAGACATAGTGCGATGAACAAGAAATCGTAGGAGGATGTGGAACGACCACGTTGATAGAATGCAGACTGGTAGAATCGCGCGAATGGTGAAAGAGGGCAGACCACAAGGAAAGCGCCACCAAAAAGATGGTCCGATAGCTGGACATCAATATCCTAGGAGAAGTGCCAGTAAAACACAAGCTAACCAGCTTAACATAAGAAGAAGATCTAATCTCAACCTAATCTAAATTTGGGAAAATGAAGAGAGACTTTTAACCTGATTTCCCTAGCTTAACTTGACTAAACTTAATCAAACCCAAGTTTATCTATTCTAAACCAACTTATTTGACAGAAATTCACAAAAAATCAGACCTCGAACAAGTAATGAACTATTGAAGAAATCGAACTAATAAATTTACAACAGTTTAGAGGGTGCTTTGGAATGAACACTCAGAAGTCACATAAATCTCTTGAAATGTGAAGAAATGCGCCGGTGGGAAAAGGCAATAAAAGGTGAACCATTGTTGCACGATTGAATATACCTTGCACGCCTGCTAAATTTTGCAATGTCTACTCTCTTCTCGCTGTCATAGGCGAGTGCTAGTAAGCACGAGAGTAACGATCGTGCTAACGCGACGGGAGAGTAGGTTAAAAAATGCTCTTTACTCTCCACGAACGTGCTCGAGCAAAAGCATGATGTACTTAGGTTATGCAAACGCACTGCCCAGCCAGCGTAAGCAGCGTAAGTGAAATGCTAATTATAATGATCAAGGTTTCAAATCGATTTTACCAACGAAACATTCGATAAATCTTCCTTTAGCCTCCTTACTGCTAGTCGCCATATCGTATAACGATATTAGGAAGATAACCTCAAAAATTTTCCATGAATTAAAAAGAAAAGAAAACAATTTGCAATAAGGTGAAATTTTAGAAGATTCGAGAAAAATATGCAAATGTCAAGTTTACTTATATAACGTGCTATTGTAGATTTAAGTTGATTCCTCTTAAGTTATATAACTTAAGAGATATCAAGGTAATTATGAATTCTTCTTCTCTTAGTAAATTCTATATGGTAAAAAGGTTAGGTAATTGCCAAGTTTAAA
Source organism: Mimaenictus wilsoni (assembly GCA_027575185.1). Classification (NCBI taxonomy): domain Eukaryota; kingdom Metazoa; phylum Arthropoda; class Insecta; order Coleoptera; family Staphylinidae; genus Mimaenictus; species Mimaenictus wilsoni. The sequence continues at coordinate 32,366 of JAODAC010061553.1, forward strand.
TTGAGTAACGCATTTGTTTAACAATGTTTTCATACTTTATAAAGCACATCTTCGCTTTAATGTGTTTTGTTAAGTATTATTTGTTCAATTTTAAGTTGTTATGCTGTAGGAATGTGTACATAAATTTCCATAACCTTAAAATATGTCAAATACCGAAATTTTTCAAACCTGTAATTTTAGAGAATCTGCAACATTTACGGTAACTAATTATAGTATTTTTTACATATTAGTACTTATAAAATGTCATAAAATTTACATAAATCTTGCAATTAATCTTTGATAATAATTCTCCATTGAGAGACAAGAAATTAATTAATTTTCAAACAAATGACAGTAATTATTTTTTTCTTGAACAGATGCATTTACACTTTAAACAGCAAATATGCAAATATTTTAAATTGTTGGAAAATTATATGTTTATTCAAATGTGACAAGTTAGATTTGTTTAATTATTAATTTAAAAAACATGATATTGGGAAAATTTATGTTTATTATGGATATTTATTGTTAATTTATCAAGAGACATTAATTTTGCTATACAATAACAGCTAATTTTGGTATAAAGATATAAGTTTGTTGAATTACGGTACATGAAGTTGCCTAAAGTACTGACTACTGACAGTTGGTGTCCCCAAATCTGCCAGAATTAGTTCACACAACTGTTACCAAGTTAGTTTTTTTTCAATTCCATCCAGTGCCAATTAGAAATGTCATCATTTCAGAACGTATCGTTATTTTTTTTGTCTAGAAAGTATAGAAAATGCGAAAATGCAAATAGAACTATACAAAGTAGGCAAATTTATACGCTGTAGCTTAACGTCCAGGAACATAAAGAAACTCAAATACAGTAACTAAATACAATCGTAATCGCGAAAGAACGCGATATTTGGTGCATGAAATTCCTTAGTTTTCTAAAGTTTAGCAGAAGTTCACTATAACTGTTATCAAATTCATTGCTTTTTCATCTAGCGACTCTAAATGTACTTAAATGAACTGTTAGCATTTCTGAAAATACCGTTATTTTTGGGTACTTTATTCTTCTCCTTTTTGAAAGCTGTATGGCTCGTTTTCACGAAAGTTATCGTATTTGTGGCTGTTTAAGGTATATAAAATAGCACCATCTATTATCAATGAAATAATTCATCATCTGTTAAAACTCTGAAGTGTAGGTAACTTTATACACTGCAGCTTAACATCTAGCAACATAAAGAAACTGAGTAACTAAATACGATTGTAATCGCAAAAGAATTCAATATTTGATGCTTAAAATTCCTTAGTTTTCTAAAGCTAGGCAGAAGCTCACAACAACTGTTATCAAATTAATTGGTTTAATTCCATCTAGCGACTCTATGTGTCCCTAATGGAATGTCAGCATTTCTGAAAATATCGTTATTTTTGGGTGCCTTCTTCTGCTCTTTTTCGGAAGCCGTACGCCCTGTTTTGACGAAAGTTATCGTATTTTTAGGCGTCGATAGTATATAAAATAGCACCAACTATTATCATTGAAATAATTGATCATCTGTCAAAACTCTAACGTGTAGGCAACTTTATACATTGTAGCTGAACGTCTAGCAACATAAAGAAACTCAAGAAAACCAATATATTTCAAAGAGAAAACTTAGTAACTAAATAAAATCGTAATCGCGAAAGAACTCAATATTTGGTGCATGAAATTCCTTAGTTTTCTAAAGCTTGGCAGAAGTTCACTACAATTCTTATCAAATTCATTGCTTTTTCATCTAGCGTCTCTATATGTCCCTGAATGGAATGTCAGCATTTCTGAAAATACCGATATTTTTGGATACGGCTAGTTTTGACGACAGCTATCGTATTTTTGGGTGTTAAAAGTATATAAAATAGCACCATCTATTATCAATGAAATAATTTATCATCTGTTAAAACTCTGAAGTGTAGGCAACTTTACACACTGTAGCTTAACTCCTAGCAACATAAAGAAACTCAAGAAAACCAATACATTTCAAAGAGAAAACTGAGTAACTATATACGCATTAGTAATCTCGAAAGAACCCAATATTTGGAGCATGAAATTCCTTAGTTTTCTAAAACTTGGTAGAAGTTCACTACCACTGTTATCAAATTCATTGTTCATACTGTTATTTTTGGGTACCTTCTTCTTCTCCTTTTCGAAAGCCGTGCGGCTTGATTTCAGGAAAGTTATCATATTTTTGGGTGTTGAAAATAAAATATTTAAAGTAGACCCATCTTTTAACAATGAAATAATTCATCATCTGTTAAAACTCTGAAGTGTAGGCAACTTTTTACACTGTAGCTTAACGTCTAGGAACATATAGAAACTTAAGAAAACCATTATATTTCAAAGAGAATACTGAGTAACTAAATACAATCGTAATCGCGAAAGAACTCGATATTTGGTGCATGTAATTCCTTAATTTTCTAAAGCTTGGCAGAAGTTCACTACAACTGTTATCAAATTCATTGCTTTAATTCCATCTCGCTACTCTATATGTCTCTAGATGGAATTTCAGCATTTCTGAAAATATCGTTAATTTTGGGTACCTTCTTCTTCTCCTTTCCGAAAGCCGTACTGCTTGTTTTGACGAAAGTTATCGTATTTTCGGGTGTTGAAAGTATATGTAATAGCACCATCTATTATCAACGACATAATTTATCATCTGTCAAAACTCAGAAGTGTAGGCAACTGTATACTCTATACCTTAACGTCTAGCAATACAAAGAA
>JAODAC010061553.1:35184-51390 GCA_027575185.1 Mimaenictus wilsoni
CGAAAGCCGTACGACTTGTTTTGACGAAAGATATCGTATTTTTGGGCGTCGAAAGTATATAAAATAGCACCATCTATCTATTAATGAAATAATTTATCATCTGTCAAAACTCAGAAGTGTAGGCAACTTTATGTACAGTACCTAATATTACTAACTTCACATTACCGAGATTTTAACCTTTTCTATAAATATCCAAACACCTGAAAACATAAATTACATCAACAAAACTAATGAACATGAAATAGGAAACTGACTAACTGAACAAATCTCACGCATCGCAAAAAATACCTGAAGGACTTTACAGTGAAACTCCCTCATATGTTATTTCTCCTTAAATTAACATCAATTAACATGTGGTTCCTAGAACGGCAAATTGGTAACAAAACGTGTGTAAACTGAGTACGATGATAGACTTGCCATCATCCCAAGCACCACCCAAAGAGATAAAATATTTCATAAATGTCGCGGCAACATTTGTCGTATTTCCTTGACACGGATGTCGCGCTCCACGGTTTAATTAATCCGCGAGTGCATACACATGCATATTGCACTCGCATCCAGCGCCTAGCTAACTAAGCGTTGGTCAATGCCTTACAAAATCATTTACGATCTAATTAAAACCAAACACAACGTTGAAAGGCGCAAAAAAATACGTTTTTACAACTTTAACATCCGAAACGTAATTAGCTTCGTTGTAAACCTACTAAACTTACGATTTTCTATTGTTGATAAAAAAAATAAAAGGTGAGAAATTACTTAAAAGTCTTAACATTACTCATATGGTTATAAACGTAGTTTTTAAACCTTTAGAAATTTTTTGCTGCTATTATTAATAGCTTTAGAAGCTCGTGAAGAAGGAAAATTTATTTATTGTTTATTGCCAAGGAGTTTTAATTAACAAACTCAATATTTGCAATGGAATTAAGGCCTTCTTGTGACTCGCACCTCTTTCGGGTGATTGTTTGATATCTCAGCAGCGTTTTTTACGTGTCTTCATTGCTTTGCTCATTTCATTTCTTTTCACCTTCTACGTGTATCTGCAAACAAAAGCGACGAAAGCGATGTCAAATTGAGTGTAGCATAAAAGTGTGCAATCGACATGTGAAACGAAATGTGTTTACTTCGTATGTGTATGATTGTTGTGCATGTGCGTAGCATATTGTTGTTGTTGCTTGTTGTGCGTAAGTGTGTTAGTAAATGTGCATGTTTGTGTGCGAGTAAGTGACGAAGAAGACACTGTTTAACATTCGTCGGTATGCATGAGCGTTGACATTGCGTCATGTGCGCTAAACTTTTGACTTCTAGCTTTGCAAACAATTGCCATGACGCGTTACAGCACTAACACGTCGTCAGTGTTGTATTTAAAATTCCGATTGTACAAAAAGTTGCTGTTTAACACGGAAAAACCTAGAATAAAGTGTTGAGAACATTCAAATTTTTAAGTTTCTCCCGTTTTTAGGGTTTTCAAGTTTTCGGAGGAATACGATTAATACGGTTCTGCGTAGATTATTAACGATTTCACAAGATCTCTTTCACATCACGAAATTTCAAATTTACGTCCTCTTTAAAATTCGTTGAAATTGCCAATAAAAGCGAAGGTTTTTTTCTTAGATTTTATGAATGTATAAAGTAATTTCAGTATATGTGTACTTTTAAAAATAATTAATTATTAATTTAAAGTTACTTTCCTTGCGTAAAGTTACTTTAAATTAACAATAAGCATATTAAGAATTTAAAAATCAGAATTTAATGTATTTAATTAATTTATTTGTATGTATTTTAATGATTCACTAGCTAATAATCATAATTTGGAATTAATTGGATTTTAAATTTCATTACGAGACTCACATCGAAGAGACAATTCGGAACATACTAGACATTGCAAAAATTGCAAAAATTAATTTATTGAAATGAAACAAAACACATAATTATGGTTACAGAAACAACATCACTTTCAGTGCCACAACTAGACATGTCAAAAAAATATCGATATTGATAAATATCGATATATCAAAATTTCGATATTTATCGATACTTTCATTTTCCATAATATCCATATATCGATATCGTAATTTTTAATATCGTTTTGACATGTTACTGACGTAACCGCCATCTAAGAAGTATTCTGAGAAGTTCAAAATTGGCAATTCTTCTTTTCACGGCCAAAATTTAGGTTCCATATAATAATTCTTAAACGATTAATATTTGTCTTAATCATAAGATTAAGATCAACATCGATTTTTTGCTAGTAACAAAAACCACGAATTCAGTTTAGGAACACTGGTGTGGAACACCGGTGTATTAGACATGTCAAAAAAATATCGATATTGATAAATATCGATATATCGGCAACAAAATTTCGATATTTATCGATAATTTCATTTTCCATAATATCCATATATCGATATCGAAATTTTTAATATAGTTTTGACATGTCACTGACGTAACCGCCATCTGAGGAATATTATGAGAAGTAAAAAAATCTGGCAATGTTTCTTTTTAGGGCCACGGATTTAGGTTAGGAATACCTGATGAGGAATATGAGATTCCATGTGAATTAATGATCACCGCAGATTGTAACTCTAATTAGTCCTGAAAACCATATACAGATGGCGCTCCTGTGAAATTTAGATTTGATCGATATTGATAATATCGATAGTTCCAGGACGATATTTCGATATCAATATATCGAAAAATGGGAAATATCGATTTCGAATAATATCGATATTTCATCATCGTCCGACATGTCTACGGTGTATCCGAGATTTCTTGTGAATTAATGATCACTGTAGATTGTTGGGAACTGCCATTAGTCCTGAAACCCATACACAGATGGCGCTCCTGTGGAATTTCAATTTGATCGATATTGATAATATCGATATTTCGATATCGATATATCGAAAAATTTGGAAATATATCAGTACACAATTACACATAAACTTTGTATATTTGCAGAAAATAGGAAAATATGGTTTGTTTTCTGCTTTTCTTCCAATTAAGTTTAAAAAGTTAAAAAGAAACATTTTAGATATAAATAAATGCATTTGGAAAATTGTGGAATTGTTTGAAAAATTAAGGCTTATGATGTTTTATTGACAAATTCTTATCGAAAGGGCAATCCAACGTAAATCAATTGTTTCATAGAGTTTCTTCTGTTGCTGTACAAATTGATTAAAAATTTATGGATGTTTGGTGATAGAAGACGTAATTAAAATTCAAAAGAGTTGAATTTTCTACTTCATTGTATTGAGTTTTCGTTAAATTTTTCATAAAATCAAAGCCTTTCGAAACATATTTCTAACAAGTAGTTGAGAAACATCAATCAGTAGTAGTATTTATCAAATTGCTCTAAATTTGATAATTTCAAGTTTTAAAAGGGTTAAAAATTTTAAAAAATAGAAGATTATACTCCAGAAATCAGTAGTTACATTGCCTAGAATTAAGGATTCTACAGGATTATTATAGAATAGTGTAAGAGTACCCAATTTCTTTTAAAAAGTATCAAAACTTGTTTTTCTTGTTATTTTTGTTGTTTCTGTCAAATCTTTAAATGTAAAAAATGTAAAATATGATAATAATGTTTGATAGAAGCGTTTAAAGTTTGATTATACTCCAGAAATTACTAATTACATTGCCTAAAATTAAAGATTTTAAGTTTTATTAAATAATAATTATAGAAATGTGTAAGAGTACTCAATTTCCTCTAAAATGTAACAAAACATCTTAAAAATTGTATTTTTCTTCTATTTTTGTTGTTACTGTCAAATCCTTAAATGTAAAAAATTGTAATATATGATAATATTGTTTGAGAGAAGCGTTTAAAGTTCGATTAAACTCCAGAAATGACTAATTGCATTGCCTAAAATTAAGGATTCTACAGTTTTATTAAATAATTATTAAAGAATAGTGCAAGAGTACTCAATTTCCTCTAAAATATAGCAAAACACCTTCAAAACTTGTTTTTCTAAATGTAAAAAATGTAAAATATGATAATATTGCCTAGAATTAAGGATTCTACAGATTTATTAATTAATAATTATAGAAATGTGTAAGAGTACTCAATTTCCTCTAAAATGTAGCAAAACATCTTCAAAAATTGTATTTTTCTCCTATTTTTGTGGTTACTGTCAAGTCTTTAAATGTAAAAAATTATGATATGTGATAATAATGTTTGATAGAGGCGTTTTAAGTTCAATTATACTGCAGAAATGACAAATTACATTGCCTATAATTAAGGATTCTACAGTTTTATTAATTAATAATTATAGAAATGTGTAACAATACCCAATTTCCTCTAAAAAGTAGCAAAACATCTTCAAAACTTGCATTTTTCTTCCATTTTTGTTGTTACTGTCAAGTTTTTAAATGTAAAAAATTGTGATATGTGATAATAATGTTTGATAGAACCGTTTAAAATTCTATAATTTCGAAAATATTTTTAAATTCTATCCAGTAGCATAAACAATCAATTACAATCGTATAGTCACTATTTTTTAACTCGCTATAACTGTGTATGGTAATTAGAAATAATCAAATTCATTTAAATGCTAGTTTCAGGCTGACATTTATTGTGATTTTCCACGTAGAGTTACCTAATTGCAATTAGAAAATCACGTAAAACTAATGCATTTAATCATAGTAATCATAATATAAATGAAAACAAAAAACATAACTAAGCTATTTAACCATAAAATTTTACAAAAACAATAGGTAAACTATATCCAATCAGTTAAGTACTTATAACATGAAAAAGTTTTAAAATCTTATTCTTAAACATACCTTAAATAAATTGGAGAAACTCTCAATAATTTGGCGAAAATAATCCACTTTTAATTTGAGTTTGTATTACACTTTTGTTACTTTTTTTCTCGTTTTCTTGTTACTTCTTTGTTGAATTTTAAAGGATTTAAACTTTGTTTTTTGGAGACGCCCCCCCAAAAGTGCGTGGAAACTTTTCGAAACTCTCGTTCAGCGTTTGCCGTGGTGCGTACCGTCGAGGCAATCCGAAACTTTTACGGCGCGCAGATAAGTGCGAAGAGGTTTTATTGGAGAGCCGGGAGACCGCGGGATGGCCACGTCCACCACGTTGTGATGACGGTGGTTTGTGATGCGATTTGCAGGTGCACAGTACGTTGAACAAACGCCACAAACCGTTGATGGGTAAAGTGGCTAGTGTTTAAGAATGGCTGCGAAAATTTGCCCTCCCTACCTTTTAGTCTATTACTCGTCTGTTGTTGAGTGATCGGAAGATTGGAATTGAGGTTAGAGTAATTTTATATAACGTCGCACGTTGTTCAGCAACCAGTTATACATGTTAAAGCTTTGTTATACGTGGTTTACTGTTTAACTGATTTGGTTGCTGGAAAGTGCGTAGATTTTGAAAATTTTAATGAATTCTTAAGAATAAGAAAGTTATTAATGTTTTTTACTATGATTAGGATATGAATTAGGTTATTTTTAGTAGATTTCAATTTTGATTATATTTTATTAACTAGTTATCAGCGGAAATGTCAAAAACTTCTTAAATATGATTTTTTTTTCTGTTTTTCTTCTAATTTATATTTAAAAGTTAAAAACAAATTGTTTAGAACGTAACACATGCATTATACGTTAATGATTATTATGAAAATGATCAGAAGATTGCAATTGAGGTTGGAGTAATTTTATATGACGTCGCACGTTGTTCAGCAACCAGTTATACATGTTAAAGCTTTGTTACACGTGGTTTACTGCTAAACTGATTTGGTTGCTGAAAAGTACGTAGATTTTGAAAATTCTAATGAATTCTTAAGTTTTTATTTTATTTATTCAACAACCTTTTTCTATCACATAGTGGCGTAAGGGAATAGTAACTTTCACCCGGCCCAATCCGATGCGCTACTGATGGTACTTGCACTGAACTTTTTGTGCATATGGATTTTTTCCGGGGACCGTTGCAAGCGAATCGCCCAACCTTCATTCACGTTTTTACCGCGAAATCAAGAGTTCATGAACGGCGCCGCAGCCACTTGTTGAGTGGGGAGACCAAGTGGTCACCCATCCAACGCCTAGCTACGTCCGACGTTGCTTAACTGCAGTGATCTAACAATCATCGACATCCACAACGCGGCAAGACGCCGCTAAATAAGAAAGTTATTAATGTTTTTTAGTATGATTAGGATATGAATTATGATATTTTAAGATTTTAATTTTGATTGTATTTTATTAACTAGTTATCAGCGGAAAAGTTAAAAACTTCTACAGTTTTGCAGGAAATGGGAGAATATGTTCTTAAATATGTTTTGCTTTCTTTTGTTTTCTTCTAATTTATATTTAAAAGTTAAAGACAATTTTTTTAGAACGTATCACATGCATTATACTTTAATGATTATTATGAAAATTTGTAAACAATGCCCTTCCTACCTTTTCATTTTGTATTCGCTTGTTGTTGAATGATCAGAAGATTGGAATTGAGGTTGGAGTAATTTTATTTAATGTGGGAAGTTCTTCAGCAACCAGTTATACATGTTAAAAAATAAATTGTTCAGAAAGCAATACATGTATTTTACTGTTTTATTAATGATTGTTATGATTTATTGACTGATATCAACGAAAAATAAAGAACGTTTTCCTTTCGTTTTTTATTTGAATTGTTTAAATAATTAGAATAGGTTATTAAACTTCTAATAATAAGCTGAATTTTCTACTTCTTTGTGTTGAATTTTCATTAAATTTATAATAAAAACAAAGCTGTTCAAAACATATTTCTTAAATGTTATTTCGCTGTTTGAGAATTTAACAAAAATCGTATATTTTAGAGTCTATTGACCATTAGTGGTCTTTCCGATTGGTATATTACATATATTTGCGCTTTAGCGTCTGGGCGAGATTAAGTCCCCGAGATTTGTAAGGTCGTGGGGCCCTACTCAAAGGGCTTTAATGACTTGACCAGCAGAGCAAGTTCGATACGCCGACAACAATTCAGCGACAAACACACAAATTACTCGACACGTGAATGTAGCAGAAATTATGTGGAAAACTCCACTTATTTGTTTGGCTATTGTATACAAAGTTAAGTATCTTTACAAAAATAAGTACAGGGGATGGGTAAGGGTCCTTACGATTGCGTGTAATACATGGGAAAAAGAGTGACAATCGTCGTTCTTGAAATATTACATTCTCTTCTAATTTATTGAAAAAAGTTACATATTGGAAATAAATAAATGTATTTTACTCTTTGAAAGATCAAGGAATACTGTTTTATTGACTAATTATCATTTACAATCGCAAAACTTCAACAGTTTTGCAAATAAATGATAAAGATATTTTAGCAACAACGTAACAAGTTTAAAATATGCATTTTAGAAATAAACAAATGTATTTTACTGATAGACAAAGTAAGGGATATTACATTTGATTGACTATGAATTATAAAAAACGATAACAGGTTGTTTAATTTGCATTTCATTCCAATTTTGTTTGAATTTATTAAAAAATAAGTCAATTGCATGTTTAATATTTTAGCATCCGATATTAGCATGCTAAAAAACGTTCCTAAGTCAATTTGTTGAGTTTGCAATAAAATGCTTCTCTTTCTTCCTTTCTTGAATTCATAGTGTTGAGTAATTGCAGGTTTAAAATTGAGGTTAGAATGATTTTATATAACGCCAGCAACCAGTTATACATGGATGTACACTTAAACTAATTTACAATTAGTTATAAGAAATTATGATGATTGTGAAATATCTAATGAATTCTTAAACAACATTCTTCTATTCACCGTTGAATATTATTATTGAATTAAACAAATTTTTATTCATTTATACAAAGTTGCATTTCATTAATATTCACATATTACAAAAATTTACGTAAATAAAGAAACAAGAACGAAGAAATGTCATAAATTGTAACCCTTTTCTTTCCTCGCATAACATTGTAACCTTTTGCTTAAAATTAAAAACAAAAAAGAAGAACTCTGGGGTTTTTTCAAGATCAACAAACCCATCATGCACGTTTTTGAATCTACCTTTTCCGAGTCAACCAAAGAAAGAAACTAAAACAAGGACCAAAAAGGTGTATACTGAGTTTGCTGCTACCAAAGCTACCAAAGTTACCACCATTTGGTTACCATCGCTGGTTACCACGCTGAGGGCCTACGTGACTTTGGTCGCATCTCTTCGTCGAAAATTCCAGCTGTGCAAAATGTGCATAAGTTGTTTACGAAGGTCATCAGTATCCCAAACTCAAAACGAAGCATCAAATTCCAAGATTATTACCATATGAAAGTCAAATGAATAATAAACAAAAACAAACAATAACTAACGTCCAATATCATTGATAAATTTCATTAAAAAATAACATTGAATCTAATTATTAGTGAATAGAAATTAGACTACTACATTTTATGTGTTTTAGAAAATATAATAAGAAATTTATACGAACTGATTGTGAGTTAATAATACTTGAAGTTATATGAATATATTTCAAATAATGTATTATAAATTTTAAAAAATCCTAAACATATTTCTGTATTACATCATTGAAGCATCAATGCTTTTTGACAATGATAATATTTGGAAAGATTATTAACACATTTGTGTAAAGCCAGCAACACTATTATCGTTGTAAAATATTGAATATTGGTATTGCGGATTTGCTTTAAGATTTAAAGATTGTGTTAACCTACAAACAATTACAAAATTCACTCTTAAACAACTGATTGCTAGTCTTGTAAATTGTTAGGTTGTATGTATATTCAATAGTGTAGAAAGTTGACTTTAAACTTTGTTCGAATCATTATTATTTAACCTTTAAATCTCAGATTTAACATACCAATCACAAGAATTAAAATAGCTCTAATCTACAACTACGATTATAAACGAACTAAATCTAACTTAATGAGGCTTACTAAATGCATGATTTTCGTGTTTTTTATTCTCAAGTTTTTATAAGAAAAAACGATTTAAATTTTATTAACAATAAGTTAAAAATGGATTCCATTTGTAACGACGTTGCATAGCTGCGTACATTCTAGCGTCCTTACATTTAGTCACATATGAAAAATCAGGAAGGTTTCAGAAAGTTAATAAAATTTGCTTGAATATTACGTCGAGAATTTTCTAAAAATAAGTTAATATTGCATGTTTTCCAATAGTTTTAAATTTAGAGTGCATTTTTCGCATAAAAATTCGATTTCAAAATACAGGAAAGTATAAAAATTAAAATTGTTTCAAAAAACAATTAACGTCATATTCTAGCGAATTTAATTGTCTATAAAATGAGCTATCACTTAGTCAATTCAGTTCAGAAGAATTTATGCTATCGTGTACGCAAACTTAAAAAACAATGATGCGAGAGAATTCTTTTAACATTGGTTGAACGTATGAATACTATACAGTTTTATAAGATTTATGAGCTAGAACTTCGTAACTACTGAGGCTTTCGACTTGAAATTTTCAGGAAATATTCTTGAATAGTTCAACTATTCATGAAGATTTTTCAAATATTTTTGAACATAGTAAATCAGGTTATTCCTTTAATATCATTCAGCATAACTTAAATTAACATAAATCTTTTGAATGATTTATGTTAATTTAGGTTTAGTCAAGTTTCGCCTGACCTAACATTTTCTAAGTTATTCCTGTGTTATTCAAAAACATAAAAACAATAAAAATCCTGCCTTCTGTTTGCACCCAGTCATCGCAATAAAGACCTAAAAATGTAATTGAATTTTAAGTCAAAATTGATTCCATTTGTATCGTCGTTGCTTAGCTGCGTACAGTCTAGCGTCCTTAATTTTAATCACAAATGAAAACGAAAAAAGTGCTCGGAAAGATTATAAAATTTGCTTGAATATGATGTCGAGCATTTTCTCAGGAAATGTTAACATTGTAATTTTTTTATAGTTTTAAAATTAAAATGCATTTTTCGCATAACAAATCGAATTTAAAATACAAGAAAGTATATACATTTATATTGTTTCAAAAAACCATTGACGTCATATTCTAGAGAATTTAATTGACTATAAAATAAGCTATCACTCAGTCAAATCAGTTCAGTAGATTTCTTTCAATCATGTACGCAAACTCCAAAAACATTGATTGGAGAAAATACTTTTAAAGTTGGGTGAACGTATGAAGTTTTATGGGATTTATTAGCTACAACTTCGTAAATACTGCAACTATCTACTTGAAATTTTGAGGGAATATTCTTGAATAGTTCAGCTATTGATGAAGACTATCAAAGAATTTTTAACCTAGTAAATGAGGCTTCCCTTCTTAATAATAAACTCAGCCTAACCTAAAATATGATCAAAGTATTCAAACCAATTAAATTTCACTTAATCTTATCTAACAAAAAGCCTTTCCTGTGTTATTAAAAAAACACAAGAACAATAAAATGCGTCCTTCTATATCTCTTCATGCAATCGTCGCAATAAAGACATAATAATAGCAAATAAAGCACGGAATAGCGATGAAGTCATAAATCGCTATTCATACTTAACTACCGACTACAAAATTTCTAATTTACAACATACTAAAACACTGAAAACTTTAATGCCCCTACATGTGAGAATTTTCTCCTCCTCATTCTAATAAATCTTAAAATGTTTAACCTCTCCTCTAAATGTGTACAACTTCATTAAATATTAAACATAAACAGAGATAATTCAAAGCCGTTAATTTGCTCGTGTTACATAACCACACTTTGAATCGACTGTGCATCACTGAATAGGCAACACATCATTCAACTCTGAGTGGATTTAATCGACTTATGTCACATTTACTCAACATCAAGTACACTTGCCCAATGCAAAGTAAAACTTTTTGTAAGGTGTCAACATTTCCAGCCATCTACCAACGATCAGCTCAATACCTCAATACGTTTGATAAACTTGACTTAAGCCAATTACGGCCTGATTTGACGGTGTCTAAGTCCACATATTGGCCAATGTGTACTTAAAATGTACTTAAGGTGCGTGTTTTCGTTTGCTTTGGCAATTTCTCGCGCTGAGTATCTTGAATCAACCCAATTTCTTGTCTCGCTGGAACTGGGTTCAATGGATTTGGCGCTTAGTTGGCGTTTCGTTTAGTACGTTGAGTATACGTTGACTGTGAGTACACTGAACACGTTAGAGGCTAGCGGATAGAGTATGAAAGCAAGTATGAGTCAAGTACACGATGTTGTTTTTTCTACTTTCCTTTTCGTTGTCAATGAGCTAATAATGTCTTGGGATAGGTGAATAATCCTTGAATGTGTAGATGGTTTTGAGCAGTTTAGAAATTTGAGATCGAGCAATTACACCAATATAGCTGTAATAAAAGTGAATAAGTAACATAAGATAATAAAAGTTCGTTGCTTTTATTATCGTTTTTTGTTCTAGGTTTATTATTGTTATTAGATTATATAAATCTTAATGTCAAAATTCAATTATAACCTAAACTAGCCTAAGATCAGACTAATATAACCTAACCTAAGATATACAATAGACCATTCGGGTAGCAGTGGTGGAGGGATTATTCGTCTACATCTTCTCCCTTATTACACTCTGCTACAGTACTTATTTGATCGCAAATCTCAATTTAACCTATTTAAATTAACGTAACGTAACCTATCTTAACAATATCATCCTTACTTCAACGTAACCTGTTTTAGCCTTAACAAAAAATACTGAAATTGTAGAAAAAGCAACAAAACTTAACCGAATGGTAAGATAGAGTAAGAAAAACGTAACCCAGTTTGGTCTCAAGCAATTTTCGTCTTATTCACAACTTCGTTACGTTAATTTGCATCCAATATGTTGTTTATTCGGGTCGGAGTGTCAGAGGGATTCTTCCTTCATCTTCTACTTTACTTCACTCTGCTCTAGTACTTATTTTATCTCAAATTTCAATTTAAACCGTTTAAATTAACGTAACGTAACCTATCTTAACAAAATCATCCTTACTTCAACGTAACCTGTTTTAGTCTTAACAAAAAATACTGAAATTATAGAAAAAGCAACAAAACTTAACCTATTGGTAAGATAGAGTAAGAAAAACGTAACCCAGTTTGGTCTCAAGCAATTTTCGTCTTATTCACAACTTCGTTACGTTAATTTGCATCCAATATGTTGTTTATTCGGGTCGGAGTGTCAGAGGGATTCTTCCTTCATCTTCTACTTTACTTCACTCTGCTCTAGTACTTATTTTATCTCAAATTTCAATTTAAACCGTTTAAATTAACGTAACGTAACCTATCTTAACAAAATCATCCTTACTTCAACGTAACCTGTTTTAGTCTTAACAAAAAATACTGAAATTATAGAAAAAAGCAACAAAACTTAACCTAATGGTAAGATAGAGTAAAAAAAGCGTAACCCAGTTTGGTCTCAAGCAATTTTCGTCTTATTTACAACTTCGTCACGTAAATGTGCATCTAATATGTTGTTTATTCGGGTCGGAGTGTCAGAGGGATTCTTCTTTCATCTTTTACTTTACTTCACTCTGCTCTAGTACTTATTTTATCTCAAATTTCAATTTAAAGAGTTTAAATTAACATAACATAACCTGTGTTAACAAAACAACCTTACTTCAACGTAACCTATTTTAGCCTTAACAAAAAATACTGAAATTATAGAAAAAGCAACAATACTTAACCTATTGGTAAGATAGAGTAAGAAAAACGTAACCTAGTTTGGTCTCAAGCAATTTTCGTCTTATTTACAACTTCGTCACGTAAATGTGCATATAATATGACGTTTATTGCATTGTAATTGCACGGCCGTAAACAAATTCGCCGGCAATAAAGCAGTAAACCCAGATAATTACAATAACTGGTTATTGCATTATCGAGAAGTGTGTGCCGTGACATCACTGTGCATAAATCAATATCTCGTCGAATTGTTATCCATAACTTATCAACCAATATTTCAACATTGATAAATTCTACATAATTTGGAAATGGATATTATGTAGATGTATAATGTGGTAATATCACGTGCGATAGTGAATAGTGAATAAACACAGCAATTCCTTTCATTTCTTTCTGTAAACACATTACGCACTTTTAACAACATTGACCCCATTTAATGAACAGAAATTATGAAGTTGAATGCAAATCTTGTGATTTTTCTTCCTTCTAGGCTAGAATATGTTTATATTCTCATGATAATTTTGTATTGTACAAGGATGTATCAGATAAGAGGTAATGCCAATAAAGGTATGCTTATTATTAATTTTATAATTTATATGGAATAATCTTAATTAACTTACAATCTAAAGAAACAGAAAGTAACGAATGGTTGATTTATACCTTGCACTTGTTGTATTTGTTTTTCTTTTTTCTTTTTGAAAACAAGTTTCCGTTTCAAGTTGCAGATAGAAGAGTATGAAAGCGTACAAAATTGATGCCAGTAGAAAGATGACATTTATTGCACATTCTTCTTGGGTTCTTTATAGGTGGGGCAATAACGTTAGACTTTCGGAATGGCACGAACATAGCAAATCGATGCCGTGGCCAAATATCACAGCATACACAATTTGCAACACTTGTGTTTATGAATCGTCTTTGATGATTTATAACCTTTTAGATGTAATTATTTCAACATAGTTAATACATGATTATGTTGTATAACTAGTAAATTATGCACATTTTTGGCTGGAGTCAAGTTTATAACCTTTAGCACCAATTTTTATTCATTAATTTATTTTGTTATTCGTAAAGTTTATTGGGACAAATATCAATTGTGACAATATTTTGAAAATGAAAGGTTGGGATTTCAATAAAGCCGAGGCGAATTTTGAAATATAAGCAGTTTAAAACTAGTTATTTAGTATTTTTGTTTATCACAAGTTTGGTAATTTATTCTTAAGAAAATTGACTGTATTAATCGTATCTACTATGCGGTTCGCACAGTTTTGGCTGCTTTCTTCTTCAATTTATGAGAAAATGCCTGTATCCTTCATTTTTTCCCTATGAATATTGGATTTTACCCCAGCATTTAATTACTTAAATCATTTTGTTTATATTTGCCAAGGAATAACAAAATGTGACCTGCAGAACATGGTCAAATTTCTTGTTTTCTTTTTATAATGCTTTATTTACTTTGATAACATTATTTGAGCGGGTTATGCTATTCATTGCAGGATGTAATAACTTTATTTTGTTTAGTGCATCCCATAGTTGCTATTTGCCTTCGGTACAAATTTCAGAGACCTCCAGAACAATTTTTTTTTTATTCGTTTTCATGTTTCTACATGTCAAGTTATAGAAAAACAATGTAAAACTCTTTTTTGTTTCTTGCGAAATATCTAATTATCTAATAAAGTACATTTCATAGTATAATGATGCCAAGGCACTACTTTCTAAGTAGATTGGAACATGTTTCTTTGCCCTGTTTTTCTTTGTTTTATTTTAATTTACACAAAACATGCCATTTTCGAATTGTGGCAGAACATTTCAGGGTGAGGCTGATTTTTTCTTGCTTTATTCATCTTTCTGGATGTCTCTGCAAAGCAAAATCTTCTGGAACATTTGTTATTTTTAGTTTTCTTTTTTGCTTTGTATCAAACTCTGTAATTTAGTGATTCTTTCACAATTTTAACACTGCATGACCACTCATTTCAGTATGAGAGACGTCCAATTTCATTATGTACATTTCATATTGGGCTTATAAGGCTACTTATTAGCCTACTGACAGGTCATGCCGAGGTGTTGTACCACCTAGCCAAAGCAAAGGTAAAAGCGACCTCACGAGCTGTAGATTATTTAAATCGAAAGTGGAAACGACCGCGCACCTACTCTGCACTTGTGCATCCCTAGCACCTGAAAGACTTTCTTTGATAGGCAGCGAGCAGCTAAGTCTCGCTGGATTCAAGGGGAAGTCGGTTAAGGAGATTCTAGTCTTTCCAAAGGTGATCTCCGTTGTTGGTTCATAGGTCCATGCACAATAGATCAAAGTTGGTCGCAGTGCTAGTAGCGTTGACCGCTCAGGATTAATTGCGACCCTACACATTCCTGCTTCAGACCATCACTCTCTCTTGCAAGGTGGTGTCTTCATGTGTCCATCGTCGAACAAAATACACAATTCGTGTATTCTGCCCCATTCAGACCTTTCAATCTCTCTCCTCCGATCCACACCTAGCTCTGAAGCCAAACCTTGGTATGCAGGAACTCCTACTTATCTATTCAATATAGTTCTTTGAGTTTCGATACTTTTGCGATACCAATAATCGACATCTCTGTCACTTACAATTAGAATAGGTCCATATACAACCTTAATCCGCCACTTTGTGAATAATAATTCTTATTTTCCGAAATAATACCAAGAATATTGTTCTTACCCTTATTAGCATCTATACAAAATAATAAATAACCTTTAAAATGTAGTTCCCATAAATCATAATCTTCAAACTAACATTATAAAACCAATAACATAATGATAAACATCATCGTCAATGTCTTCACAGGTGATTTACTGCATAAAATTGAATAAGTCGTCTGCACGTTCTGCACTTCACAATTTTAACCTGAAACGTAATTTGCTACGCGTAGCGTGTTGCTAATGCATCGTCTTCGTGCAAATGCAATACACATTTACGCACATGCAACTGCGGTGTGCATTATTGCGAAATAACCGCTGAGTCAAGATATTTGTACTAAATCTATCGTGAATGCATTACAACAAGAAATAAAATGAAGGTTTACATTCAGTTTTTTATCGTTGTTTTTCCTATTCTTTTCACTCGTAATTTATGAACAATTTTTCACATTGTTTTATTTCTTTGAAATGCTGCGAAGAAGAAGAATATTCTTACGAATGTATGAATGAAGAAATCACTTCCAGTTAGATTTTACAAAAATATAGTTCTATATTGTTTGTCTAATGGTTAGGAAATTAGTTTATCTTGCCAAGTTGTGCCACGTCATCAGAAGTATTGTATTCTTGCTAAACATAGGTAAATGTTGCAGTTTTACCTCAAAGCGTTTTATTTTATAAAAACAAGAGATTTTGTAATATTATATGATTGTTTTTACTTCTATTGTTTGAACTATTAATGTTTCTTTTGTTCTGGGTTAGTAAGGAAGATGGAAAATAGGTTATGAGTGTTTTTCATAGATACATTTATATTTTTAAGTCAATTGTCGCGTGACCGTGTTGCACGCGACTTCAGCTCCTAGCGGACGAGATGTTGATTGCCCACCTGGAGCCTTTTATTTTTCTGCAGGAACGCGAAACTACCCGTT